>CAJNOQ010001595.1:0-30049 GCA_905250885.1 Didymodactylos carnosus | reverse complement strand
GACATTGTCGTTCAGTTTTTCCGACATAACTATCATTACAATCACCACATTTTGCTGCATAGACAACGTCTGACTGAAGATGTTTCGGTATTTTGTCTTTCAGTTGAAAGAATGTTTGAGACGACTGTGGTGTTTTCGAATAAAACTTCTGTTTTTCTGTATATATCCTTGACAATGATTTTTTAATAAATCGAAACGTTGGAAATTCAAAATGATTAAAACCGCTGCTTTGGTTATACTTTTCTTAATAAAATATCGACCGTTACGAAATCACTAAAAATGGAACAGTCATTCCGAAACAATTTAAAGTTATCGAAATCTTAGCTAATCTCCATTCTTTACGTGAAAACTTTTGCTGTCAGTGTTGTACGCGATCGAATCGCAACAAAAAATAACTCCGAAATTAACGCTTAAATAGCTAAAATATCATTGTTACAGAATCATGCATTTTACAAATAACTATATTTTCGCAATTCAATTTTTCTTCTCAAGAATAAAAGTTAAATTAAAATGACATTATTGCGAACTCAAAACATTTCTCTATTTAATTATGTGCTCAAAACCTAAAACCTATTGCGAGAAATAGGAGAAAAAGCCAAATGAAAACAACTTCTTTTCAAAACTTAGAGATAAAACACGACTGTTACATGGAATGGCCTAGCTCATATTGATCTGAAACACGCTACATTTACGAATTACAGTTGATTCTAAGCGTTCCCATTGTAATATTTTGTGTACCAGTCGGTATAACAAACTGTGTGCATTCATTAAGTTTTGTTGATTTTTGAATGAAGAATAATTCATTTCCACGATAACAATTTTTGAAATTGAATGCAACAAAACTAACAACTGTATTTGTTGCGAAATCAATATTTAGTTTGTATGTTGTCCAACTAGGATCGTTTGGAAACATTGTGCAATTTCCACTATAATCAAGATTGGAATAAGTGTCATCTGGGTTACCAGGACATGTGAGATCTTTGTAATTATTCCAAAGTAATAGGTTACATTGAATAGTTGAATAATGTATTTTGAATGTAATCACTACTGGTATAATCACCATAAGCAAAATTGTTAGATTTGTAAGTTGACTCATTTTGGTATCACTTTCAATTACTATTGATAGTTGACTTACTTATAGAGAGACAGAGTAACTATTAAGAGAATCTCAAATAGTTTTCTATGGATTTGAGATGAATGTATTATCTTAAGCGATAATAAAAAAGTGCTAATCTTCTGTAATATTGTTTCAGCTGCTAAAAATTTGTTTTATCCTCTTGTCATACTTAACCTACTTCTGACATCACCATTTTGATCATATTAACCTATACTAAAAATTTGCATTACATTATCAGATGCTTATAACTATAGCTCGTTCTCAACGTGTCTTACGTACAACGATATTATGAAAATAATCTCTCTAAAATCTTCCAGCAAAACAGTTCTGTCTCTTGAAAAATTTTGTAATTACTAAAAATCATATCTCAAATAAAAAATACGATACTAGTTCTGTAAACAACTATTATTTAACATGAAAAGTTAGGTTGAAAAACGACACAGTTGTTGAAAATACCCTTCTATGATAATACTAAGTACAGAGTATACGTGTTAAAATTCTAACATGAAGGTTTTGTCACGCAGATTTTAATTCAAGTCCGTAAATTTGTATATACAATGCATACTGACAATTCACTAGCATTTCACTTTTTTATATCTCTGAATCATTTTATTTGTTTAATCAAAATTACCTGTGAGTAATGATTTGTTACTGTTTTAATTAAGTTTTATCATTTGTAACGGAAATAAAATTGCTCAATGCACATTTGTCTTTTCTTGATCAAAATTTTGTACTATATGTACGTAGAAATGGGATTCTATTTGATTATATGTCCTTCGTAGATGCCATGACGCCTACTTAAATCTTAATATCTTGTTGATAAGATTCATTGATTGACATCTTTTAAAAATGAAGTAGAAAAAAGACGTTTACGTTGCTTTTGTGTAGTCACAAAAGGTGGTGTTGAAACATCAATAATTTGCTGGTACACTACTGTAAAGCATTTCGACCTACAAATTGATGGTCGCGATTCTTGACCAGCAATTAAAAAATTTATCATTCAAATGTGAAAAAACGATCGAAATATCAATGATGAACCTTTTATTAAATGTGTTTAACAATAATTAGGAATAATATAGATGTGTAGCTTTGTTTTAGTATAAATCAGTAATTCATAATGAGCATACTCATGTAAGTATACTTATGCTCATTCTTCAGAAAATACCAAGTTCAATGGGCACTTTTCTTTTTCTTCCAACCAACAATCATTCACATTCTATCAGTTTGTTGTTCTACTAAGAGACTAAATAGTGATGTTGAAACTGATAATTGGAAAAAAAGATCGTTAATGTTTTTAAGATCATACGATTTACGGTGAATTGCCCACAAAAAATAGGAAGAATACAACCAATAATAAACAAACACATGTGGTGTTACTCCACTACAACTCTCGCCGCGGATCTAGAGATGTACAATTGCTGGCGTACTTTACAAAACGAAATTACACTCTGCTTTTTTTTAGGTTTACAGGTAAAAACCATTATCGTAATTTGAATGTAAGATGTCTTAAAATAACTTACATTCGGTTTAGTGTCTATTTTCTGCTCTTGGAAGAAATTCTGAAAGTTGTCATTATGTTCTGTATATGACAATTATCGACATTTTACTTCGAGAAATCTTCAGGACATTTGATGTTATCAATGTAGATCTATTACTATTGTGAACACATTTAGTTATAGATTCAATGAAACAGATAGTACCTGCATACGTTGCATTTAAACAAAATATTAATCGCTTGCCATATTCTATGAATATTTGTCTAAGTTTATTCTAGATACATTTTTAAGTGTTTTTTTTATTGTTTGTTTCATTTAGACTTTCACAATCACGTTCAATATGCGATTTACATTCGATTGAGTTAAACTCAGTTATGTTATCACTTGTTTTTCAATTTTTCAAAACAAAGTTTATACAAAAACAAATTGCAGAGAAGAAAAACGTTGAAGAAAGAAAAAAGTACAATTTTTGTGAATAAAATCAACATTAAAAGATCGAAATGTTTATTTATTTATCATGCACTAACATCGAAAAGTTCCTTTTAAAAGCTACACTCTGCATAGAGAAAAAGAGTCATAGAAATAGAATGTGTCAAATACAATCGTGCAATCTATAAGATTTTACCAATATTGTGCAATGTATGTGCTTTTGTTAATGAAGTAACATTTTAACGTAATAATAAAATGGAATTAATGAGATTCGTTTTGAAAAAAATATTCACTGTTTATGTGAAAGATTAAAAACTATACAATCATTCCGTAAACAGCTTAGAATATTTGGAAGGAAATATAAAACAACAATAATAACAAGAAAAAGACACAACAATGTAGAAAGATGATATTTTTTTGTTACATGGACGAATGAAACATCACTTGAATTAAATTAAAAATTGATCAAGAAAGATTGTCGATCTACTATCAACTAACATGAGAATAACTGGTGTGTGAACAAATCATTTTTTTCTCATTATTATACCACCATTATAATAAAATTTATAAAAAAATATCGTACCAGTTAGTGTTAATAGCGAAACAATACCGTAGATTAATAATGGTCGACGCTTTTTTGACGAGAACAATGCAAAAATGGAATTTGTCAAACGTTTTGATAATTGTTGTTTGTTTTGAAGTTTTTCTTTTATATCTTGCACTTTTTTATCCAAAATTTCGTTTCTTTTCAAACGTTCTGTTCGTAAACGTAATGATGTTTTATCATCATTAGTATCACTGAAAATAAAAAGCACAGCTCTTACTTACAAAAACTATTTTCGTTTTAAAAATTTCAGTGTTGACCTATCGTTTAATAGATAATGAAATTGTATTTTTTGAGTTAACATTCCTGAAAATAGTGCAACTCCATCTTCTCATTCAATAGAGTATAATATAAGTGCTTGTACCTCAGTGCGGAATACTTTTATCGCACGCCAAACTTTAATTACTTATAAGAATGGTGAAAAACTGCTAAATTACTACTTATAATAGTATTTGAATTACTCTTTATATAAAAAATGTGATTTTCATTAAGTTTTTAGGAAGAAATACTTATTTTGTTAAATAGCAGAAAACTTGTAAAATAGCCAAAAAATATTTTTGTACATTTTCGAAACAAATATTATAAATCGATGTTTAATTTTCTACAAAATGGCATACGAAGCAGCTTAATTACACGTGCTTTTAATAAATAGTGATTCATTTATTAATTGCTCCGAATGTACATGATAGATTATGATTTTTTCTGCAAAGCTTCTGTTAAAAATACTACTATCGTGTAGTTTTCAAACTTTCAAAACAGATGATATCGAGAGAGTTATATACATTTTCATGTATTGTGTTTCAAAAGTAAATGCTTATAGCAGGCTCCAGTGAAAAAAAACCTTTTGTTTTGCAAGCACTTATTCAATGACTATTTGGATTTTAGTGCAACAAATTCTTTGTTGATTACTGGATGTTGCTAATACAAATTTTGTTGTTTAAACTTTACTCTTTTCAAACAAAACTTTTAGATGTTTAGTTCCTTGTCAAGATAGAGCTGTACTGCTCGATATTTATCCAGTTACTTTTGCATCATATATTATAGAGGAGTTCTGTAGACATTTTTAGCGGTCATTCCTATGAGAAGTTAGTCCAGTGCTCTAATTGTTTACACGTATGTTCTTACTTTGCAGTAACATCCGCTAGTGGTGAGACAGTTTTCGTGCGCTCTGTTGTTGACGGTGTAATGGTCGATGATTCTCCATTATTATGATGATTGGTCAAGAGTAATTCGGATTTCATATCACCACTGATCAATGTTGATAGTGTGAATGAATTATTTCTCACGGGTGCTGATGTCATTGGTGTGTAAATTGATGCATTTGAATCTAGACGATGTATTAATTCTGTGTTGATATCTTCTAAATTGTCTGATAGTGCAGTGGAACGCATTATATTATCTTCTCGAAAAAACGGTTGCCTTTTATGTTCATAATTATCGTCTTCTTCCGACGATGATTCTGAATTTGATGATAATTCATATGATTCGTCGAGAAATGGTGCGTGTGATGCTTCTAGAGCGTCTAGTATTTTATAACCTTCTATGATTGCTAGATAAGAAAACCTAATAAGAAAAGATATGTTAAATTATACGATATCTCTACCTATTCAATATGTCTACCGTAATTGCTCATAGGTCTGAATAAGACCGTGTCGTTGTAATCGAATGTGAGCCAAAACTTCTGTGAGAGATATTTCTTTAGGATTAGCTGTATGAGCCAACTAAAATGAAAACATTAGTATTTAGTAGCTAATGTTTATACAATAAATATTTAACTTGCTTACCATTACAAGAATAGAATCAACAAGAACAAATGTTCCTAGAAAAATAACAACGATTGTCAGTAATAGACTATATCTAACTAAATTCTTAATTATCGTACCCGATCTTCCTATCCCCGCACTACAATGGAGAATGGGTGCGCCGTAGCGTGGATCAAAGGCGCCGGAACGTCGAACTTTCATTAAAAATTCAAGAAACGTTTGTGCTGATTCAGGGGCACCTAACAAAACATTCAGAGATCTAGAACATCCATTTTCTTCGTTAAACATAGAAGCGTTACCGTGATCCGGCCAATCTGTATAATGCCAATGAATAATAGGTCTAACTTCACCCGTCTATGATTAAAAACGAAATCATGTGTATTTTACAAATAATACGTAACTATTTCTTCACACTGTAGATACACTGCATTCTTCAAAAACTTACTCTCATATTCGTTAAGTCAAATTTTCTTTGTGTATAAAATAGACCAGGTTTTTCTGATATAAATGTCACCTTTAAATCTACTTGATCATAAATCAACTCTGAATCATTTGAATAATCTGGATAATACAGCCAACATTTATTATATCCTCTTTCTATTAATTTCGTTAACATGACTATCACACAACTATTTTGTTCCCATATCATTTGCCAAAAGTGTTCAGATGTTGTTGGTAATGGTCCCTAGAGAAAACAAATGGACACACAATTGAATTATTGCCTTGTAAAATCATTTGATTATAACCTGTGTCAATATATAATGTCGTTTTGCTAATGGTACATTGATAAGACTTGCATTTATATAATCTGTTGGACCATTTTTTAAACGAACACGGGTATCATCATATGGGAGAACGTCACGAAAACGATTTAATGCTCGATTTGAATTCATCAGTGCAATATCATTTTTCTTTTCCAATGTTCGTATACCGTGTTCTGTGGCCAATCTCTAACCAAAAACATGTTAAATGAAACATGGCAGTAGCATTCAAATAACGTTCACTTACATAAAATAACGTGGACCAACCTCGTTCTTGTTCGATCTTTTCGAACTCTTCTCTAATACTATGTGACATCTTCAATAAATAGAATTTCAAGGAAGAACTGAATTGAACAAACAGCATTTTCATTACACGTAAAATCGTTAAATAGTACTGACTTTTGTATTTTTACTTTTTTAAAAGAAGAACATATACAGTCATACACACATACGGAAATAAATACACATTTTTGCCCACTATCAGACATTTTAAATAAATAAACGTATAAAACAAGAGAGAAATGACGAATCATTCAGCAAAGAAGCACGGTTACACACATTCTCTGACAATCTAAAGTAAGGTTATTTTCAATATTTAAATTTAAATAAAATGTTGGACACAGCATATTTGTTCAGTCTTGGCCAGTCTTTACTATTGATTTTCAACGTTTCTGGTGTACTGACATTTAACAATTAAATCCATAATTTCTAAAAGAAAATTATCTCAATAAAAAAAACTATTTTTATATTACTCATATGAGACAGATAATTTTATAGAGAACGTATAATAAAAGTGGAAAGATATATTTTACTTATTCATTGCACATAATCATTTCTTACTCTCTGCAATCTGACAACTATTTTCAACTAAAGTATGATTGAATGATCCAATCTCTCTATCTATTTCACAGTATTATTAGTAGTATATTAATTAGTTTATATTGAATAGTTGACTTTCTTATAGTGCATCTCGATTAGCTTAAAGATTAGGGATAGTTCTTGTCAAGTTGTAATACATCTTATAGAATTTAAGCCATTTTTTAATTATTTTATCAAATATTTTTAGTGCTCTATTATTGTGTACTATATTATATCATTGGAAGGAATATTTCATTTTATCCTTTCACATTTGGAATAATTTGCACTATTTAACATGGAGTCATCAATGACAACAACGATTTGAACAATTAGAAACAAAAACTGTTGGCTTTAGGAACCTTTGAAACATAACAATCAAAAATCTGAAATTAAAAGCGAAAACTTTGAATAGTAACTGTCGAACCAGAATATTGTATGAAATGCGGCTTCATTTCTCAGTTTTGTTTTGAACATCATTTTAGATATGGTTTCATTCATTAATGGACAAACATTTAAATAAAATGATAATTTTTTATGATACTTTACGTGCCAAACCGTTACTCATTATATTCTGAAATATTTTATCAAATAAATATAAAGACAGATGTATTACGAACCGCTGTTAACACCATTATCGTTCTAGATATTTTGTAACATTGCTTAGAAATCCTCCACTCTTGGACTTCATAATATTAACTAAAAGTGCATAATCTGAATTGACAAAGCAAGACATCTAAAATTTTATTTTTTTTAACACTTTTTTAAGGTTTACAAGACCAAAAAAGGAAAAACGTAGAGAATATGAACAAAAAAAAGACGAAGAGAAAAAAACAACCAAACATTGAAAAAGAAAAAAAAACATTTTGTTGTCATTGAAAAACATGTTTATATTTGTGTATGACAGCATGAAGACGGCGCTAAAATATCATCCGTTTCACATTTAAGAGTAAAACCGAACAAACAAACAAAAAAAATAAATAAATAATAATGTTCACTGTAATACAATACAAATAAATGAATAGATATACATACGCACACCAATAACCACATTTAAATTAATTTGAGAATGGGAATGCACGAGTAATATAAGAACAAGAATGAGTTAAAATTAAATCCAAATCTATATTCTTTTGTCAAAAACGTTTTAATACATTTACAATTGCACGAATAAAAACTTTGCTCATCGGCTGAATGAGAATAAGTCAGACATCTTAGATTGGTGAGCTTAATATGTTATAGAGGCTGAAATAACCAATGAATCTACCAATATATTAGACTGAGTGAGAGAGGACAAGAAATATTTGTTTTTACTTCCATAAAAGACATAAACTAGAAACAAAAAAAAACAAATTAAGTTGAAAAAAAGAAGTACCACACGTTAAACGATTTCATACTGGTTTATCTTTACAAATAAAGTCATATATCAATGTACGTTTTCAATAAATTCTTACCAAATACGATCGCTTTATTCAGAGCAGGTCAACGAAAAAAAAATAATAAATATCAAAAGCGAAACAATTTTAACACATTCATTTTTTTTTTTGAGTTACCTGCTCTACATTTTGTTGTGTGACTGAGTGTAGTGTTTTTACAGTCTATAATTATATTTGGTTCGTTTATGGTTGTAAAAAGTGCGCTTACAGACAAAAAGAAAAAGAAATAACGATAGATTACAAAGAAAAAAGTAAATTAAAAACAAACAACATAGAGGCAAGCGAATGACGTTGTGAAACACATCGAATATTCATTTATTAATTTTTCGTTGTTTGTATTCATCTGTCTCTCAACAGCAGCCAGTTTTGTCAGCTGATGAACTAGGACGTTCTCCAGGACGTGGATTTGCATGTTGAGGTCCAATTTTAATACCATTAACCTTGAAATACACAACAAAATAAATGTTAATAAAAGTATAAAGAAAATGAAAACAAAATATAATTAGATATACCTCGTTTGTTGGATCAAATACTCCCTCTTGGATTTTGTTATATATTTCTCTCGCGGTATTTATAAATGCCTAAAATATGCACAAATTACTAGTCGATCTTTTCATATCGTGATAAATGAATAATAAAAAAATTAATTCTAGTCTTTTTCTCATGCAGTACTGTTCAAGCACAAGTTTTCTTACTTCTTCAACATTAGCAGCTGTTTTAGCCGATGTTTCCATAAAAATCAGTCCATGTTCACGTGCGAATGCTTCACCTTCTTCTTTTTGTACTTCACGACGTGCAAATAAATCGCTACAAAAGAAAAATGTGATTCAATATCTTTAGCTCAAAAGTTCGTACAATTTACCATTTATTTCCAATTAACATGATAACCATATTTGAATTAGAATGTTGGCGTGCATCTTCCAACCAACTTGTTAAATGATTGAATGTATGACGTCTATAAAATACGGAACTTATATTATGAAAACATAGAAATAGAAGGGGGAAACAGCACTTAGTATCCGCCGGCATCCACTTCAGCACTAAGTGCTACTTTTTTGCAAAAAATAACAATCATATTTACATACTGTGTAATATCATAGACAAGTAGAGCTCCTGCTGCCCCACGGTAATACGATCTTGTTATAGAACGAAAACTTTCTTGACCAGCCTATTAAATAAATAATTACATTCACTCTCATAAACTAACACTTACACCAGTTCTAACTATACATACTGTATCCCATATTTGTAATTTTATTTGTTTTCCGTCAATTGTAATCATTCGTGCACCAAACTCCACACCTAATAAATCAAAAATATCTAGTACAGTTAATGAACATTTAATGTCAATACATACCTATCGTCAGATCATGTACTGGTTGAAATCTTTTATCAGTAAATTGCAATAACAAACATGATTTACCAACGCCTAAGTGAAGAAAAAAAACGAGTATATTTTTCCTACTGTGAACTCTTATTAAGCGGTTGACCAAACGTATATATGATTAGAGAAAACTAAATGAAAAATAAATTACCTGTATCTCCAATAATAATATACTTAAATAAGTAAGCGTAAGCCATATTATTTTATTTAATATTTAAGTTAATTTCACGTTTTTCTCTCAATCCTATCAGAGAAAAATTTTAGGGTTAAAACTGAGAAATCTAAAACAAAGAAAAAAAATCAAGTGTGCATACTCTTCAAGAATAAAAACTCGATATAAAAAGTCACAATACACATCTCATTAGATCTATCTATGTGATGACCTTCTCAAGCAAGCATAATTATTCTATTGATAATTACAAACACGTTCTTCCATTCTCTCAGTTTTATAAATGTACCTCATTCTATACTGTACTACAGATTTTGATATTAGAAGATGAATCACACAAAAATAAAGTTTATTTATTTAGGTTCGTGAAAAAATAGAAATCAGCTGCTAACCACGTCACCATTTGAGAAGTTCTTTGGCCATAAGCCAATTAATAGTGAGCAACCAATATACAATGTATCACTTACGCATTCCGTGTGGAGGCTTCTATTCCAACTCTATTTGTCGAAGTAAACAACCACAACTATTCTTATCTTAATCTGTGGTAAAGTTTCGTGAATATATGAATCTTGGTTGGTTTTTGTTCTGTTGTCGTATTTTCCTCGTCTGACTAGAAAAGTGCAAAGGCCAAGATTCATTTATTCACGAAAAGTGAAAGTCACCAAAATTTCTCGACCTGAAATAACAATGATTCACGTTATGTCAAACAACAAAAACAGCAAGACAAAAGGAAAAAAGTCAAGTGAGTGACAATTATATTAACAAATAGCCAACTACAAAAACGAAATAAAAATGGATTGAAAATAGAGTAATAACGGAAGAAGAAAATAAAATTAAGAAGTAAAATAAACACGGTTGACCGTTGACAATGGATTCAATTTACGGTAGAAGATACTAAATGAAGAGAAAGAAATTACTGATTTTATTTTGGATGTTTATCCTAGTCAGTGAAAGCAGAATGAAAGAATGATGAAGAAACAGTTTGGAGTAAGAAATCAATTCTAGGTGTGGTAGGATGTTAACGTATTTAGAGTGATTATGCCGTACAGAAGAATAGGGTGGACGATAAACTAGATAAAAGACAATAGAAAAATGACTTATAGACGCTGATAAATTGCAAAAGTCCGAAGTATTTACAACAAGTGGAGAGATGTGGAATAGCAAGTTGTGACTTAATTCAGGAACTAGAGAAATAAACGATAGTCAAAATTGTAACAAGTAACACAAGAGGCAATTTTATTAAAAGAGTCAAGAATCTAAAGAAAGGTGATTTTATAGGTGTTTTGTACATAAATTTTTAGTTACGAGGAGTCGATCTCTTTCAAAAGATAAAAAGTACTCTTTATTTCGTAGTAACCGAGTAAATAACTCACTAATTTCTTATGTTTTGCACCTTGAATTTTACTTTTTTTCTCAAGTTGATTTTTCTATCCTTATTTTTACAAATTATACTGGATAATTTAAAGAAAAATTATTTGCTTATTGAATTTTATTAATTTTTCACTTAGTAACTTAAAAATGATTACAAGTCTTCTGATAATTTTACTATTATCGCCTACGGGCAGACAGTTCAAGAAACACAGAATGAAAGAAAAATAAATAGTTTAAAACATTAGGCTAACTGCTCATCATCTATATACAAATAATCAGATAATAACTACTAACTACTTAACTAATCGTACAACTGTTCCTAATCTTGTTCTTGATGCTTATCGGTATAATCACTATAGAACTATGCTGTTAAATCTATTAAGACATCTCATGAAATTTTACATTGATTGCAAATCCATCAAAAACAATATTCATTCGAATCAATTCACTTGTAATATTCATCTTGCCTATCATACTGAAGTGCTGGCGCTTGATCTGGATCGAAAGAATGATATCGTATTATCACAGTTGTTTGTGTACTTTACCGTTCTCGATAAGAGTCTTTCGGTCCTATCCTGAACTGCAGTGGATAGTTAATGTAACCGATTCTCTTCATTTTTGATATAATATAGACACGTTTTTCTTTCTGGTTCATTTTAGAGAACTAGCAAATAAGAGGATATCATCTCTTTTCGCACATGCATATCTTTCTGTTCTTTCTTTTCTATTGATGCACTGAGACGAAAAAATATGCCGCACATCGGACATCTTAGCTTTGTGCAATACGGCGTTATTGACAGGATCATCTGCGAAACTGAGATTCCCCCTCGTGTTGCTGTGATACTTCCATTATGCTTCCTTTCTTTTACTCTTTTATGTGCTGCTTGCTAGGGATCGCATCGTAAGTGCTAGATAATTGATGACAACGGTACTCAGTACATCTTCCATGCTTGTCTAAAATGCCCCCTTTTGACCGATTATGGAGTCAACAGTATCGAGTTATAAGGAAACTAGTCAAAACGTCCTTTTCTAGACATTTCTTGAATTTTTGAGAAGATCTGTACAGTAGTCCGTGATACATGTTATTTTAGTAATGCAATCTTTTCTTTTAAGACTATTGATACGATCCAACTCGTATTTTTTTCACACTTATTGACGAGTGAAGGTGTTTCTGTGCGTAGATATGCGTAAGAAACAAAATGCTACGCGTGGCTATGTCTATAAACTACTCTTTATGCGTGACAACACGTACGACAACCGTGGATTTCCTCATCAAGAGACTAAGTTGAAAGTTATCGTTAGGATCTATTTTTATATATATATTGAGTGGGAAGACTTATTTCATTATGCACAGCATTGCGTTCAGATGACTTTTTCTCTAAACGATAAACTTTTAAGAACTATCTGCTAGTGGGTGTTATTACATTCTTGTCTGTATATTGTCGCTCGCTAAACATTTTATTGTCATAATAACATCACTTCGAAGGTTAAACAATCGTACCAATTAAATTCACCATAATTCAGAACAACTAGATAGGAAGCTGAACTCTCTATGGAAAAAAGATTTCCATTTTAATCACAGATGTTTATAAAAATCGATAAATATGAAGGCAGAAAAAGAATCGTTTTCTTTCATGAAAATTTTCTTTAGAAAGTCACTCAACGATTTACTATTCACAATAGCAGTTGCTAATCGTTAGTCAGTGACTAACAGAATACTCAAAACAAAATCTATACTGTCACTAAGAAATATGAAAAACCTAGTAGATGAGAAAATAAAGGCGTCATTTTCAGAAATTCATATAGACTAATTAGAAGATGTACTCTTCGCTTTCAAGATGTGTGTGGCAGACAAAAATAAGATTCGTCTAAGTATTTTTGAAGAGAAAGTCAATAATTTTACTTTTATTTCATCTGCATTTCGTAAATAGATCGTGCAACAAAATTGTTGATTTACTGTAATTAAAGTTATAATTTTCACAATAAATTTAACAAAAGAAATATGGTCATTATTAGATGTGGCATAGTGAAACAGTTTTCAATTATTGCTACCGGTGTAGTCATAATTTTTATTTAATAGCCTTTCTTGTTCAAATATATTTCGAGTAATTTTGACTCAACTATCAATTTTGTATTCATATTTTTTATTTATTGAGCTTTGTAGAATAACAATAGAACCAAAACAACGCGTGTATATATAATGCCGTGAATTTGGGATATTAACTGTACAAATTGGTTAAAATAAAATCTATGTCTTTTCCGTCCGTTTCTGAATATGTGATGATCTATGCATACACATAGATCATCGTACATGACTAATATTAACTATTGTAGTAAACGTCAAAAATAAAATTTATTTCGAACACCAACTGACTAAAATCCAACTATATATACAAAAATAGACGAATGAAAAATAAATATATGGAATTAAAAAGCGAATTTTTTTCTTTTATGTAAATCAACAGTTCATAAATTTTCAGCTTCTCGTCTTTTTCGAACAAAATCCATTGCAATTTTGTCTGATGTACGTAATTCGAGTATTTCAATGATTCGACTTCTCATAACTAAATCAGAATAGTTGAATAGGCTATTTAGATAAATTATTTATAAGATGATAATGTGATTTATACCTTTTGGATGTGTCAGTGGAATCTCAATTTCTTTTAAATCTTCAAATCCTCTATCACCAAGTTCACTTTTTACACCTGGTAAATTAGCTATTTCCATAAATGCCTCGCCTATGAAAATAAGAATGAAATAAACTTAAAAATGTAAGATACTATTTTCTAATTATTTCATACCTTCAAAATCATTACTCCACATAAGATCGTGATCCATGATAATAAATTGAATAACTGCACCTTGTGCCGTACATTCTTTTTTTGATATTCGACTAAGATAAACAAAAAAATTATAGAGTCATTCGATCAATGATAAAAATAATTTCAAAACTTACAATTCAATTTTTTCATTAAAAACTGGATTAAGTGTTTTTTTTATGATTGTTGTTGATTGTTTACTAAAATTACTAAACATATAATATGGACATAATTGAATTTCGACAAATGGATCGCTTAATCCATTTGAATCACACGGTTTCAAATTTTTACAACTAATAACTAAAATATGTAAAAACAAATTTAAAATATTATTTTTTCATTTCTATTTATATTTTTTACCTTCAATACAAAGTGTTTCTTCTTTCGTATGGTAATATGCTCGACAATATATTTTGCCTAAGTCATTTGTTGTCGTTCGTTCTTGTTCTTGTAATTTGTCCTTTTTGATGAAAAATATATTTGTTAGGATCTGAACTCCGGTCCAGATCAATTTTAGATTGATCTAGGCAAAATTCCAATTGGAGTTTAAACTAGTTGAAACTTCGATCCTAGTTTGAATTTTAGTAGTTCAAACTACGATCGGAGATTTAACTGGATCGATTTTGTTTGCATGAAAAAATTGTGGTTCAATCACGAATTAGACTAATGGTTCTTGTCCAAACTCAGTTTGAAGTAGACCTAACTGAGATTAAAAATTTCCTCAGATCAAACTCAGAGTACATTCTAAAAAAAAGCGTATGCTAGAAAACCCTTTCCCGTATTTAAGAATATCCGCAGTATATTCGAACTTTCGACAACTCCTTGAGTAAAAAGAAATTTTTCGCATACTCAAAATGGTATCCTCGAATATCAAACAGGGTATTTTCTAAAACGCGTTCTTGTCTAAACTTTTTCGAAATCTGAAAGCATACTGGGAAATTCTATTGTCAGTTTTAGAAAATACTCTGTTGAGTATCTGAATTAGTTTCCTTCGGTTTTCGAATGGTTAAAAACCCTTTAGGGTTTTAGAAAAGACCTTTTTGATTGTGTTAAATCTGTTTCGGAAACCCGTTTCCATTTTAGAAAGTAATATTTTCTCATGTTTTGATTTGAATGCAAAGCGACAGTAAGAGGAATATTCAGAAATCCCTTCCCCTTTCCCAGCACGTTCTTCACTTCTCACTTTATAACTGCTCTAATAAACTAATTGTAATTATTCACTATATTGCGTTTTATTTTATTCGATTTCCGCTAAATAGTAAATAAAGGAGCTACCTCAAATTCAGCAGCTAACAACCCTGCTCTCAAATATGCTTGAGTCCGCCTATATCGCGGAAAACAGTAGTAAAAGCTCGTTCATTGTCAGAGATTATAACACTTTAGCCTTGAGAAGAGAAGGAACATTCTGTGTGTCTCCATAACGGAACTTGCTGGGTTTAAGTTCTATGTTTATTCTTTCCTATTGAATATTATTTATATTATTTTTCATTTATTGTTCTATAATAATACTTTTATTTTTTTTTGAGTATTTTGCTCTATTTACTCAAGTACAAACGCTTTTTACTCTTATTCTTATTCCTCGTATGACCCATAAAATACATGGCATCTCTTCGTCTTCGTTGTTAGTGCTCGATAAGACTGAGGAAATATTTATTAAATATTTCGACTATATTGTCCCTAGATAAAAATGTGATCATCATATTTCTGGATGGACCCTTTCTCCTTTTCTCATTAGAAAAATAATCATTTTTTTATATTCTGTCAAAAAGTACAAGCGTCAAAAAGTTTAAAAAATACTGCTCATCCACTCTAATTTACATTTGTCACATCTACTGTAAAAAAAAATAGTAAGTTACTTAGAATTTCTTTTCGGACACTGAACTTGAAAAGATTTTCGAAAGGATATTAAAACTTTCGAAAATCTATTTTTTAAAGATTTTCGAAAATGTTGCTATATAATACCGTTTTGGATATTTTAGGGTTCGAATAGTCTTTTGAAAACCCTTTAAAAGGGTATGCGAATGGAAAAAGCGTTTTCGAAGTTTTGAAAGTCCTCCCACAAGGTACTCTCGAAAACCCAAAAAGGTTTCATACAGTAACATTTGCAAAAACCTCTTAACTTTTCGAGAATACTCGTTCATTTTCACAGTGTAGACCTTATCAGAGAGACATGAAATAGTAAAGTAATCATAGAAAAATCAATGCGTGCATAAGAAAAACTTTATTTGTAGTAAACAAAGCTTTGCTCTCATTCTACCTTCTTCTTGGAAAAATAACGATCTTATTGATAAAATTCAATCCACAATCAAGTCATACACTGGAAAATCACCTTAATATTGGTGAAATTGGGTAGTAATGACATGGTTTTGATGTATGGAGATGATATTTCTCAAATGCTCGTTGAACGTGGAAACTCAACTTTATGTGGTATATTCTGAGGAATTTTGTCAAAGTTCAAACTCCGATTGAAATTTGGCCTAGATCAATCTGAGACTGATCGGCATCAGCGTTTGGACACTAACATATTTTTCTCTAAAAGTGTCTCGATATTAGATAGTTGAAATATCAATTACTTACTTGATAATACATTTTAATTAATGTACACGTATCAGTGGACTGATATTTAACTAATCGTTTGACAAGCTAGAGAAAGAGAACGAGACAATGATGCTTGTATTTTAATCGACATCTGACATTTACGATTTACCTTATATTTGTCATTTTTTAAATTATCTTTGGGTAAACCTTGATCGTCAGCATGAAAAAAATCGATTAATGATGTATCTAATGATTTGAGTAGTCGTTGATAACAAGAGATAGGTCTCTTAAAAAAATAAATTTCAGTTTGAAATTTAGTTCTGTGTACTTGTTTTACTTACGGATGATGCTGTTTGTACATCAACTAGTATTTGTTCCAATATGACAGTCCATACGATTTCTAACAGCCTTTAAAAAAAAGAAAAAATAGAACATATATTAATAACGATATATATTTTTTAGTTTTATAAAATAGTATTCACCTTGTAAAATTATGTCTGATCATATAATCTTTAAATGCAAGTAAATTATTATCTAAATATTGTATTAATGGTGCCATTGTTTCTTGAGCTTGAACAGCTTCGGGTGCTTCAATCATATGGAATACATGTTGTTTCAATTCATTTTCCATTATTTGAACGACTTTATGTAATAATTTATAAATTTTTTCTGCTATTTCTTGACTACATGTAGCAACAATTGTTTCAATTTTTCGTCTATTTTCTTCAACAACATTAATATTGTGATATTTTTCAGCTGCCACTAATAATTTATCATAACTCAACTCAATTGGTAAAGTTTTAAATGATTCGCGAACACGTTCGATATTGTTGATAGTCACAGATAACTATACATATAAAATGAAAAACATAAATAAAGAAAATTAATTTTATCATTTAGTATTTACATCTTGAGTATAAAGAAAAATTGATACTGCTTCATAATATCCTCTTGCTTGAAGTTTTCCTTCAACCAAATTAGCATATAAAACTGTTGCTTGACCCATATCTTCGGTAATTTTTATTAAATATGGAATACTACCAACGATGTCTGGCCATGCTGTAACAGAATGAAAAACGATGATAAAAATGTTAAGCCCTCCTCTCTGTTAAAAAAATCAATTTTCTTAAAAAATATAAATTTTGATATTTATACATGGTTAGATAGTTCAAAAGTGTTTATTTTCGGAATCTTTATCACTTTCTGCTCTATCTTTATCTCTCTCTCTCTTCATGATTTTCAAGGAAGTTTTTTAGAAACCTCAAAAATTAAAAAAGATTAATTCTTTCGACAAAGATTTCTCATTTTGATTGATAGAACGCTCGTGGGAATCTCAAAATGTAGCCAAGATTTGACGCTATAGTGTAAAAGAGCCAAAGCTGTTTTTCCGATCATTTTCATACATGTTGTATGATAAAATATATGAAAAAAATTTAAATAACCCGGCTCTGTTATGTTGTAGCGATAAGTCTTCGCTACATTTCAATATCACTACAAGTTTCTTCTTGAAATTTTTGTTGAAGAAACATCTATTTTTTGACGCATTCTCTTAATATTTTGTCAAACTCGAATATTCTAGGACGAAAATAGACTTCTGACAGGAAGACTTAAAACACTAACCTAAACGTCTCCAAAATTGTGCTATTTGACTACAACAGTTTGAAACATCAAGAGACGATGATGTAAATTTCGTAAATTGTGTTATTGATTCGGGTTTATCTAATTCAACAGATTTTTCAATTCGATATATCACTTTATTTCGGGCAATTGACAACCATTTTCTCATGGCAGCACCAAAATACACATAATAATGAGACGTTTTCAAATTTGGACGATCACTAAAACAGATAAAAAGATAGAATGAAAAAAACCCATTTATTTGATCCTTTTTCCTTGAATGTTTTAAATAACAGAAAAATCATACGTTTCATTAACATAAATTTTATATTTAACCAATTCATGTAAACTGAGATAAAGTTCAAACAATGATAACCCTATAATAAAAAAAATATAATAACTAAATTACCTATAAAATATTAATATCTAATAAAAACAAAAAAAGTATAAGAGCAAATTAGTGAAAATTATACCAGTTTGTTCAGCTGCTGCAGCAAATTGAATTACATCAGCCGAATCAGGCTCAGTAATCAATTGTTCAGATGGTCGATGAATTTGTTCTCCAAGCTAAAATAAACGATTGAACAGGAGATAATTATTTCATCTTTTTCAAAATGTTTTGTTAGTTGAATGGACCAATGGTTGTCATCGTTCCATGTACTGTGATGATACCAGAATAGTAATAGAAAACATGGAACTCTATATTTACCTCTTCTTCTAATGCTTTTAAAATGATATCCATTAACTAAATTTACAAAAAATTTAATAATATAATTACATTTTTCGTGATCTTCTACTAGATTACCTTGGCATCAATTTTTTTAAAAGCAATATGATAATAGGCTAATTTAACTGTTCTATATACGAGAGAAGAAAAAAAAAATCAACGTTGTAGATTTAAAAAAAAACATCATTATCATCATTCTTACGTTTCAAATATTGGATTGTAATATTTTACGGCTGCATGAGCTAAAAATAAAGAATCAATGTAGAGTTAACCGAGAAAAATTGAATCATTATTAATTCTTACCATCAGCAATAACTACATAACACAATTCACTGGCACAATGAAGTGTGTCTTCATCGGACTAAAATAGAATTCATAATTTAATAGACGTTTTACATTATTTTTTACTAAAAAAAAAAATCTCTCTCTTATTATACTCTCTAAATGAGATTTTATTACTCGAAGTCGTGGTTTTGTTATTTCTGTCATTCGATCAAACCATTCAATCGTACCAACCTTAAAAATTGAAAATAACAAACTCATTTATATGAAACAAAGATGTATTAAAGTAATTATCACTGTTATTCGAGATTTTTGCTCTTAAATTTTATGATTTCTATCAAAATGTTTTCTATTATTCTGTACTATTCGTGTACATGAGCTTATTATATAAAAATATTATATATTTTAATTTTTGATTATTTTTTTATGTTTTACTACATGTACCATTCATTTCTTTTTCTTTTTTTCGATATTTTAATATTAGATAATGTATATCTATGTAATTTTCTAGAAAAATTATACTTTAATAATCTAGCCTGTTATATCAAAAAGTTTGCATAGTAATTGTTCATATTTAAATATCGGATCTTAACGTTACTTTGATAATTGTTGAAACTTCATGTTGAAGACTATTTTGAAATGGACAACAGTAACGAAATACTTCCATATTATATAATTTTGATATAATTCTAAATAGAATAGGACGATATGTATATCAAATTTATTGTGTAAAAAATCCATCAGTATTAGATTAAATTATTTTATAATTTATAATATTTATAAATTCTTACGTTAATAATTGTTCCAATTTTTCAACAGCTATTTTATTTGCTGCAGGAAATAATTCTCGATGTCTAGCCAACTGTTTAAAACAATGATTAATAAACAATGTAAATGCTTCTCTTAACATATCAATTTCATCTCTACTCAATGATGTTGGTTGCCAAACATTTTCCAATTGTTCAATAATTGTTAATAATAGTTTATATGTTAGCGTACGTTCAAGATGTTTTTTAGAATATGCAATCCAACGACACATGTGTGTTTGTATCATGGTTATGTCACCTTGAATGGCATGTTGATGAAGAATTGTTTCAGCATTACGACTTAATTCACCATTCCAGTCCATTGGTTTACCCTATTCAATGATATACACGAAAAAATCAAGAAATTTTATTCCTTTTTGTTTAAAAATATAAATCACCTTGAATTTGATTATTTCATGGTCAATAAATATTTGTAATAGTTCAACATGTTGTTTAATATCTGTCCAATTATCTTCTTCTGGTATTCCTCTATCTTCTCGTGTTGCCAAATTTGCACGTAAATGTATTTGTCCTCTCACTTTTGAATTCTCACTTCTACCTTCTAGTTGAAACCAACGATCAATGCCTACGGAGGGAATTTCCTGAACAGGAAAAAAAGTATATCTGTACCCGTTAACTATATTCTATAATCAAAAATTAAAAATCATACATTTAATTTAAGATTAACTGAACCTAGAAAATCATCAACGGTAGAACCATCTGCTCGGTTTGTTCGTGCTGATTGAGCAATTTGTTTAAAATATCGATTTAAACCTTTAAATCCGTGTACTTGATTAAGTTTGCGTGCTGCTTCAAATACGCTAAATTCATCGTCATGATCCCAAATGTCCAAATGAAATGTTTCTGTTTTTCCACTTGCAATATTACTTTAAATGAAAATGAAAAAAAAAAAAAAAGAAGAAATGTAGATCAATCGGAAAAGGAACAAAATGCTGTAGGCCATTGATATTACATCTATTATCCAAGTGAACATAATTAACATGCGTGCCACAGGAGAATATTAAAAGAAACTTTTCCTCTCTGCACTCTTCCGTAATTGATGATGAAAATAGTGAGGTAATGATGAACAAAAAAAAAAAAAAGAAAAGAACTCTTACAATCGAAATTTTTCCATCCATATCGGATTGAGCGTAGCTTTTTTAACGTCTGTTGTTTGAATATATTTTGCCGGTAATTTATCTCGAAGAGCACCTGCTACAGGTGGAACACCTTTTTCTCGTCCCTCTCGTCTTCTTGTAGTTGATTTACGAAAACTTTTTAAACGTTTCATAAAACCGGGTTTTCGTTCAGCAGTTCCATCCGTTGTCGTTGAACCACCCTCTTCATCTGATGATCCGCCTCCATTTTGTACAAATTTTCTTTCCTCTGGGACGATACCCAACATACAATAAGGATCAGAAAATCCTAAAAAGTATAAATACTTTGTTTATTTTATATCAAAATCAATGTTCACACATTACCATTGGCATCTTTTGCTTCTAACTCTTTTGCTTCAACAATTTCAATGTTCAAAATGAGAATAGGTGCCTGATAAAATGCCAGAACAAGAACACATTCATTTTATGATTAATTACATGACAAAATTCACATATACCTTTTCTTCACTTGCTTTTGCTAACAATCGATTATGCTCTGTATTCGTGATGCCAAATGCTTCTTGTGCATACATATATAAATCATTTTCACCTCCAATATGTTTAGACGTTGTTATTCCAATTTTATGTTTAATTGTATAAAGTACTTCGATGTATAATAATTCGTATTCATCTTCTGTTAATGCAATAGGTTTTTCACTAAATGCAATACGATATTCGGGTGCCGGTTTTTGACTTTCTGTTTCTTCCTAAAACAGCAAATTAAAATAGGTATTCACAATAAAATGCTCATATATAAAAAATAAATTATAAATTTAAACAATACATCTTTTTTTATTTTTTGTCGACGATGATCATGTTTTTGAGCAACAGATTCAAAACTCTCCAAAAACGATCCAACACCTTCATCAAACCTAAAATGACATATATCAGAAATATTGATTAGAAAACACCTGAGTAAGAGGATGATGTAAATTCTTATCTTGTAAGTTTTTATTGAAAAAGAAATTTGTTGAGTTAGGAAAGATTTTGATCTTTCTTTCTTTCTTTCTAAAAATTTGAGTAATCAAGACTTAGTGACACTTAATCGGTTAATTTTCATTTTAAAATTATGATTTTTAATAATTGATCAATATTTATCGATAATGACTTACCGTTTTGATAATGCTGCAAAAAATTTCGATTCGATTGTTCGTGTTTGAGTTTGCATTCTCTCGTAGAACGAGATAAGATATGTTTAACTCATTCACGATCTCTTCTTCAGACGATACAAGTCATTCTGTATTTTCTTCTTTTGTGTTTTTTTGAAGAAGGAGTGGCATTCAACTTCATGTAAAAACCTTTTTTATTTTTAATTTTCTTATTCTTTCGTTTTCTTTTTTCTTAGAGGTTTCTGTGTTCAATGAATGTAATACTATATCAACTTGAACATTACGAATAAGAAGAAGAAAGATAGGTTGATTGACTGTATCATTTTTTTTTCTTCTTCTTCCTCTTCTTCTTCTTCTTGTGTAGTCATATATAATACCATCTATGATCTTAAAACCTTTAGAGACTTTACTTTTGTGCTATGATATTCAATCATAATAATAAATAGTGTTGAGTGTTTATTTTTTTTTTCCATAGATATAGATACGCATAAAACTCGCTAAAAGAAAAATCCGTTTTGTTGTTACACTTCCGGAAATCAAAAAGAAAAAAAACCATCCAAAATACTGCTTTTTCTACTCTTTTTACAGTAATTTCTCTTCTTTCTCTCCCTCTCGAACATAACTGATATTAGAAATGGAATAGTATTTTCTAAATCTTCTGTTTTAGTAGAATAGAAGTGCCAAACAAAAATCACAATGAAGCCAAACTTCTTTTGTCATGCTATTCCCATTCATAGTGAAATATTCTAATGTAAATCTCGTACTATTAAAAGATATTGAGCTAACAAAAAAAAATAAAAATAAGATCTAGATAGATGAAATCCTGTCTCCGAATACAATAGAGAGAAAATAGTACTCGAAAGAAGAGTTTTTCACCGTATATCTATTCTTGTAGTAGTATAAAGTAAATCCATAAGTAAAACCGTAATTTTTTTCTTCAAAGTAGATTTTCGATTTTTTCAGTATTAATAAATTTGATGAAATGAAAGTTTTTCTTGAAAGGAACTTTGTGATATGGAACTCAAGAAGGTTGCTGGTTTTGAGATATTTTCTAGATACGGTTTGCACAAAACTTGATAAAAAAAGAAATTTATATCATTAGTTTCAATGCTCGATCTAAAGAAAACATGTATATGGCTTGTCCGTGTAACACGACACTTCGTTGACAAAACTTTTTTTGAATTTTTTTCATCAGAAAATCGATAGGGGCACATCACTAGATGCCGCTTTTCATGTTGAGCACAAATCTGACTTTTTTTCTGAAAAAAAATTTAATTTTCAATATTAAAATTTCTAAAAACTTTAATTTCAATTTTCTGACCTAGATATTTTGTTCAAAAAATTTTAAAAATATACCATTGAATAGATGAAAAAAAAAATAATGCGACAAAAAAGTGTGTCGCAGCGTTACTTTATAAAATCGACTTTTCCAGACGTGCGGAAGGGTATGGGAAAAATTCTTTTTTACCAAAAGAAAGACTGTTAGCTCCTCTACAAACTTACCTCCAGAAATGTTTCAGATGCGCAGCTCTATGCACAGGAAATCAGAACTGTATCAGAAGTTCTCAAAAAATAGGGACCTTTTCTGTCACAACGTTACTCGCCAAAAAATCTTTCTGAAAGCTCGAGTCTTGAAAAGAAAGACTTCATTTTCTGACTGAAAAACTGACAGATCCTGCTAGTTAATGAAGTGGGAACAATTGAAAGTGAATTTTTTATGCACACATATAGAACATCCCAGGGACCATTGAAGACAGCAACAAAAATTATCGTCATAAGTTTTTTGTATCAAAACTAATAGTATGTGATCTTCAATTAGACATGTACAACTGATCTAACCCAAATGTTAAGTGCCAGTACGAAATTGTCAGATACAGTCATGATGATCGGGCTCGTGTACACTTCTACCTCGAATATGAGATTGAAATTATTCGCTTTGGTTTGCCTACAATTTATATGCGATATCGTGATTGATGCAGTAGTCAGTGACAGATTCGGTCTTTTTCCTAAGTATTTTCCAAAATCGATGACTCAGGAAGACCGCGCATATTCGAAAAATCCTAGATTCACATCTGCCAAAAGTCGATATAACAATGATAAGTTTAACGCAGATAGACCTTACAGTTATCGAACCTTATCACTGACAAGAAGATGAAACATTTTCAGTACTTCATTTCTATTATAGTGGAAGAAAAATTAACCACTTGTAATGCTAAAAGTTTTTCCTTTTTCAGCCTTACTACAAAGATCGCACCAAAGTTGAAGGTTCTCTATTTTAAGTGGTTTTTGTATCACCTTACTTTTTCGAGTTATAAGTAAAAATATCACTTCATGGAGTTATTAACAAAAGCCTTGAATTCATAGTCTTATAAGATTTTCATTTAAGGTGGACTGTCTACCGAGAGTCGATTTTTTTGTCTGAAAACTAAATTCAAATTTTTTACATGAATCGATAGCTTGAAGTCTTGAATCTATACTGCTTCACACTTTATGATTTGTTTTTGTAGGTTTAACAGGTTGTTACAAAAGTTTTCTTAAAGCCTAGGCTTTTAGGAACCATGTTAATAAAAGCTACTAGTGTTATCGCTTAAACTTCATTGATTATTTTTCGAATATGTAGATTTGTAGAATAAACTCTTGTCTTTAAAATAAGACATGATCAAACTCTGTGTGATTTACCGTAGAAAGTTATCAGCATGTTTCTACAAACGCAATAAAATGCGTCGTACTGTTGACTCTACTATAATTCAGTATTTTCTTTACTCTTTTTACATAGTTTCACATAATTCAATAATATTTTTTTCCTAAACCTTACAATCTAAGTCTAAAAATTGTTTCAAATGATATTTGAACTTCGCTTTTGTTTGAGAAAAGAAGTACATTGCAAAAAATAGGCAGCACTTTTCATCATTTCAACTTAAAACGCATGCGAAAAAGCAACGGAACCGAAATCCAGAAATCGCCTACAACAATTTTTAGATTGATATAAGATTATTTAGATTCATATAAAATCAATCCATGTCCAAACCTCTTTTCACAGAGAGATCTAATCTATTAGAGGTCATGCCATGCAATTATTTGTGCCCAGCTCGTATGCGGGCTCAAAAGTCTTGGTCCGCCATGATCCTGTTCCCTTGGATCCGGCTAACAGAACATAGCAAATACAGGATTTCAGTGATATACCGGTGGTATGTAAATTTATTGAAGCGTGAAATTCGTTGATTTTCGTTGTATTATTCTCAATTTATCCGTTATTTGTAAGATAGAGAGGTGTTATCAGAGATCGTTTCAAATTATTTTGTCCAGTTCAACCCACATGCTAGTCTTCTGATCCCGGTCCGGTCCGAAGACACGTTTCAAAAAAGTTATTTTGCGGGCCAACATGGGTCTTCCTCATTCGTGAAGATCTCTGATACTTATATCAAAGAGTCAATGTTTTAAATTGAAATTTTTATCATAACGTATTTGCATAAGAATCTACGATTTCTGAAAAATTGTTTCAAATTGGTGGGTAACAGTAGAAAAATGACGGGAAACGGTTTCTGTAAGAAAATGACCCAATACGATCTTGAGCGAAAATAATGAGAAATACTTCCTTTTTCACTTCCCAACACTTCTCACTTTCAAAAAATGCTCCTAATCCCCTTGAAAAAATACATTTCTTATCATTTTTCGTCACCATTTCAACAAAGGTCATTTGCTTTGTTCAACTGTTCCATTTCCAGTTTTACAATCACAACGACTTTCTTCGATGGAAAACTGTGAAAATTGTATGTAAGACCAGTATGATTCAGCAATTATATAGTTATCGAGCTTAATCCTTATTGGGTCTGGTACTGCGCATATCTGAATTATACAGTTTGCATCGTTTGTTGAATCTGTAGTTGAGCAATGCTCTTCTGCATAACTGTGAGCTTGTTTTATTTGGAATGATATTGAAATACAGTAGTTTTTATGCAACACGTGACGATATTACAGTTTTTAGGTCTAAGTTGATGTGCGCATGTGAATATATTCATGGAGTCGTTAGAAACACTGTTAAGTCCTGTATGGGCATATTTTCAAAATGCTTATTTATAGTTCATTTTGTAGCGCGGAAAATTCTCTATCTCTTTGTATATACGTTTTGGTCAAGGATTCTGAAATCGTATGAAAACTTCGAGGAACAAAGCAAATGACCTTTGTCAAAATGGTGACGAAAAATAATAAGAAATGTATTTTTTCAAGGAGACCAGGAGCACTTTTGAAAGTGAGAAGTGTTGGGAATTGAAAAAAGATGTATTTCTCATCATTTTCACTCAAGATCATATTGAGTTATTTTCTTATAAAAACCGTTTCTCATCCTTTTCCCACAATTTAGCAAAAAATGAAAATCTATATAATTGTCATCTTACTTTTTCACAGTACTACTTACATAATGGCGCTGAAAGATAGGAGTCACATATTCCATGGGGAAATTTTAGTATATAAAACGGCGTGTACACCAGTGAATATTCTGCAATGAGCCGAGGAACATCATAAAATGGTGTGTGAAAAGTATATTCTATTTGTTACAACGCGTGAACTGTTCACTGAAACTTTTCCCGTCATATTTTTCGCATGTGGTCACTAGTGAAAGTCGTCAAACCGTGTGTGGTCATGTGTGAAAAGAAGTTCTCACTTGTGAGCATGTGAGAAATTATAGAAAGTTCATATGTGATGCTATAACTACATGACCCCAACGTCGTAAAACTTCGACAAAATTTTCCTATGGGATCTCATGTGCCCTACAAACAGTTCAGAGAGTCCATACTGGCAGATTTAGCCGTTTAGAAAACTATAGTTATCTTCTAATAGCTAAATCAATTGTATGAGAAAGGATAAAAAAGGCTCAATATCTCTTATCACCAGAAACAAATATAGATTCATTTTGAAATTGATTGGACATTTGCGTGGAGAGAATTAGGACATAGACAAAAGTGGATTTTGAACGATAACAGAGACAGACAGTTCGAAAACGTTAGATTCTTAAAGAACAGACAAGAACAGATCGATCCAGAACCTTTACATAGATATGTGTGCTCGAGTTCGAAAACCTTGCAACTAAATTAGAATCATGATCTAGGGCCATAATAAGTAAACGTAAAAATTTAAAATATTTTAAAAAGTCAAAATATGAACAACTTGATACTCTGTATAGCTCTTGTATCCAAATCTTGATAATTTTCGAATCGCCGTTTTGTTTTATACTCTTGATTACATAAAAGTGTAAATTATTTCATACTTAACCGTTTAAACATAAATGTTCACGGAAGAGGCTACGATTATAAATGATTATATGGACGACATACACTTAACAATTGTAAAAATAGTTTTTCATTCAAGATATTAAAACGTTTACTGTCAAGATCTCGATTGTACAAGAAGTTTCACTAAGACAGTATCCATATCGATAAAACTGTTTTATAGAGTAGCCGCTTCAGTGAACAGTTCGTCAAGATGCGTTCTACAACCAGCCCTTTTGCGAATCGAGTGAAGAAAAGTTTTTCCAGATGGGAGACAATTATGAAGATGTGTTTAAAACAATAGTTTAATAAAAACTAGCACTTCATCGTTAATGTCGTTCTTCAATATAAAAGTGCTTGCTAAAAAATATCTGGAGATCTGTACTTAAACATTCGTGCACATTCTTATTATTTTTCAATACAGAAACAAATTAAACTTTATCTGGCATGTATAACTTTCTATGACAGATAAAATTATAATCGCTACGCTACACTATAAGAATTCTGTTTTATTTGTTGGAAATGTCAGGAATGTTTTATCAAAAATGTAGATACTTAAACAATTCACAAGTCAAGAATGAGTCGAATTTTTCGCGTATATGTCAATTATTCCTGTTTTTTTTTATTTTTTATTTTTTTCATTGTCAAATAATGTCTTTCCACACAAAAAAACAGATTTCCATTAATGCTATATATAACTATTTATTGATGCAGAAAAAAACAAAAAAAAACGAATAGAGACAATTACAGTTATTAGTTTATAGCTCAAAACACAAGTCAAACCTCTGTTTGTTCTATCATATAGAGAATGAAACAATTATTAACGACTTCTATAATCACCTATAAGACTAGAAAAAAACAATATTTGAACAGAAATAGTTTCGCTAAGACAATCTGATATTTCGTAAATATTTAAGAAAGAAGAGCAATCAAATCCGTTAAAAAGTCAAGAGCCTTTTGAAAATAAGTCAGAATTAGAAAGTACTTTATGAGAAAAATCTCAGTTTTGTATTCAAGTCGGGCACAAAAGTGTATTAGAGATTTTTTATGTAATACGACCAAATAACTGTTGATTAAAAAAGCCCTTTCTATATAATATACGCAAATTGCTCGCTTTTTATAAGCCCAAATATTCTACCACAAACAGATATAAATACACGATGATTTAAACCTTGCTTTGACAGAGAATTCGAATGTAATAAACTGATATCTCTGTATGCTGCCTTTTCTATGAGAATTACAGTTTTATTAAAAATCATTTTTTTGATAGATAACTACCCATGTCGCACTTTTCTTGTGATTACTGCCGGTTCACCGCAGTTCGAAAAACTACCGTCGCTAAACCGTACCTAACACGGTATGACAAAATACCGAGCAGGTTTTTACATTCACCGTTTTGTTTTGCAGCAGCCATCACATATAAGCAACACCAAAAATCGAAAAAAGCTTGATTTATTTTCAGATAAAATTGCTTTTTATTAATTTTCAGACTCGTTGAAATTTAAATTTCGATTCGAGTCAAACTTTCTTCTACTTAAAAGAGCCCTTTTGTGCTTGTAAACGCTCGATAAAAATCAAAAAAAAATGAAAGTTCCAGCCTAGTTTCGAACTCATATTCTATGTGTTCAGAATGAAAATACTGCCAGTATTACCGATCGAGAACCGCGGTAACCGTGCGGTAAATTGCCGGTTAAGCGTGCCATATACCCTTCGGTAACCGAGGCGGTAACCGATGGTATTTTGTCGGTATTGAAGACATAGGTACTTTTCTCGCCTACAAGGATACTGAATAACTATTTCTAACACTGAAACTATAAACTAGTATTATCAGTTTCAAAAAAAATCATGTTTCATTATATTTGCGGAGATTTTGATAAATCCAACGATGAAAAACAAAAAATCCTTACCTGCTGTGTCCTTCAGTACGAAAAACCATTTTTGCTCTGTATGTATTATTATTCTGCCTTGTTATTTCTCCTTTTGTTGTCTGACGAACAACTTCAAATAATGACGATGCTGTTGAATGCTGTGATTTATTATTATTATTATTATTATTGATTGAACTATTGTTCTGTTCATGTTCAACAAATTTTTGTTTGTTCCTTTCTTTATTCATTGAATAAAACTTTTAACATCGTTCGATGTAGGCCTTAGAATCTCTTGATGATTCACGGGAATCAAAATAGAAAATTACTCTTATTCAGAATAAATTGTAATCCAAAAAATATTCTTTTTTGTTATGTTTGCTTCTCATCACCCCCTCAAAAAAAAAACGGAGTCGTAAAAGTTAATGAAAATATAAGAAAACAAAAAAAATGATACGAGAAGAACACCTGCTATATGAT
>CAJNOQ010001594.1:0-30049 GCA_905250885.1 Didymodactylos carnosus | reverse complement strand
ATCCGCGAAAAGTGATGCGGTGATATTAGGTGGAAACATCTGACTAAGGTCATTGATAAAAACCAAGAACAAAAGAGGCCCCAAGATACTGCCTTGGGGTACTCCAGAAGTTACGTGCACAACGTTAGATTTTTGGTTATTTACGACTACTGTTTGCTACCGGTTAGTTAAATAACATTTAAACCATTCAAGTAAAGAATCACATACACCTGTTCTAGCAATCTTCTCTAACAAAACAGTATGATTTACCCGATCGAACGCCTTCGCAAAATCAAAGGCAACACCAACCGCTAACTGTTTACTTTCTAAAAGCTTCGCTAATTCTATAGTGACATGTAATAAAGCATCCACAGTAGATGAATTAGGTCAAAAGCCAAACTGAACATGCGAGAAAAAACACGTTTTATTCAAATAACTTAATAGTGAATTATGTACTAACATTTCAAAAACTTTAGTAATGTTCGATAATAATGAAATCGGACGATAATTAGTACACTGTGTACGATGTATCGGCCGTTGTATCGGGCGATTTCACGCGTGTCTAATCTGGAGCCGGCACACAATTAGACTCATCTTCTGATATATTGCTCGATGAATCGAGTTAAGATCGCTACTCGATACATAACTAGATACATTTAGAAATGAATCGGCTGTATCTTGATGTATCGACCGATAACCCGATTCAACTTTTTCGCTTCTTTGTGCATCTAGATATATCCTATTTTGTATCCAGTATATCTAGCTGCATCGGGCGATGCTCGATACATTTTTCATGTTTGGATAGAAACCAGAACGATAGTTTTGAAACTTGAGTTTTGTCATCAATTATTCTGGTGCTCCATCAGCCAAAAAAACGCTTTCTTGTTTGATTTCTGGGTTAAAATATACTGTTAGTAAAATTCTTAGCGTCCTTGAAACTTTCTCGTTACTGTCTTTATAAGAATTGAAAACTGACAAACCATACAATGTAATGTAAACGTTATTACCCAATGACTTACTTGGAACATAAAATGGAAATGAAACATTTAATTCACGAGCAATGGAACTACCATTCTCAATTTTTGGACTAGTGACACCTAATCGAAAATCACCAATGGTATGTGGTCCTAATAAAATAATTTGAACTTGGAAACTCTGCTGATTAGAGTCAGTCCATGGTAGAATAATATCTATTGTTATTGTTGCAGACCTGTCGATCTATGTAAAAAAATGATTCTGAGATTCGGCCGTCGCTAAAAACATCACTCTTCCTGTCGTGTGCGTCTCAGGGTTTATCAGATGTGTTATATGAATTTGTCGACAAAACCTAATTGAAAGGAAAAATCTATTGTTTGAAATTTGAAAAATTATCTTTGAAAGAATGAACTCTAAATTAGAAGTATACAAGGAAGTATTGTGTCTGTTCTTTAGCAACTTGTGTAAGAGTGAGGTCAAGTCGCACCGAAAGATCGTCAACACCAGGATTGATGATGATGATGAAAATCGATAGTTTTTACTTGTATTTCTCAAGTAGCTTCAGGTCCTCACTCAGATATTTGTATTTTTTTTCACTATGTCTTGCTTTTGTACTATTTTCTTGTGTTCGAGAATAAAGTTCGAACCAGGGGACTAGTTAAGTGAAGTTCAATCACAATCTCCGACGTTACATGCGTGAGAGCTCCGCGAAGAGCTTTGGCGCGTTTTCTACAAATCCTCCCAAGACTCCGAAACCACTCCCATCATTTTCGGCATCAGTTTCTACCTATAGTCTGAGAGTTTGAGCTAGTTTGGACGAAACATGTGAGACTTAGTCGAAAATCACCTGAAGGATTGCTTGGCGTGAAAAAAGAAAAAGAAATATTTTAATAGGAAAGGATAAAATCGAAAATCTCGAGCCGTCACATTGTAGCCCGTCAGAAGACGCATCTTTTGGCGCAAGAACCCAATCAACCGAGAAGCAATAGAACCTGGTGCGGACATGGTAATGTTCGGTATCGACAGTTGTGAAATAGTCGTAAGATTATCTTGTACAATACATTTTTCGAACACAGTTTACGACAGAATATTATTGCATTGTTGTAATGTTGCAGCTGTTTAAGTTTTCTTCTTCGATTGTCTTTCGTTCTGATGATCCGGATGATAACAATGATTATCTATTCGAAAACCGGTACCATATGTATAATGATGTGTTTATTAAATTTGTTATTGTTCGTCCGTAGAAAAGAGAACAGCGTATAGTTTTCTTAGAAGTCTACCCATTACTTAGAATTCTAGAAAACTGTTAAGTTTTGTTGCATTGTGCATAGAATTATATAGATTTCCTAAGAATTCTGCTGGATTCGAGCCGTTACTTACAGTAACGAGCATGGTGGATAAGTGAAGAAACAGCATTGCGAGATGTGCTATTCCAGTTTGGAATTCGAAGAAAATTAACACGTTCACGGCTCTCCTCAGACGATGACCTTTATCTGAGATGCTAAGACTATTCACATCATTCGTATTCCCTTTCCCCGAATCAAAGTTTTTCCTGAATCAAGTCATGCACTGCAACATACAGGGAGTCAATGGACTGTGTGAATCAACAGATGAACATTGCTTGTTTCTAACACCTAACTTAATATGCTAATGTCTCATGTATTCATCAAAGTGTCATGTATTTCACTAATGTCTTGTGTGTTTTACTAAAATCTCGTGAATTCCTAATGCCTAACTTAATATGCCAATATCTCATCTTCTTATCGAACAAAGAAACGACCGAAACAAAGAACGACGAACAAAGAAACGACCGGTCATTACTCCTTTTCTCTAGATGAACAGTATAACTCATTTTATAAATTACGTCAAATACAATGTGAGACAAGTCAAGGTGAAAAGTCAAAAAGTAAACACGGTAATGATGGATTACTACAACAAGAAACAATCGAAACTGACGCTATGTTGAAAAACAAAAATGAAAAATCTACTGCAAATTTATTAATTCAAGTTTTTAACAAAGAAAAACGAGAAGATGTATTTGAGTTTGTTGAACATCTGTATAAAGCATTTCATTTTACAGATAATAGTTTAGATATTGTAGTAAATGAAAAACTAAATGAAATCTATAACAACGTCACAATGATAAACTATTACATCGATTTTTAGGTTGGATAACTGATCGTTTATCAAAACAATATGATATTACGAAGTGTAAATTAATAGCAGAATTTGAATTAAATAATGCTTTAGATGAATTAACATTCATCGAGTATTATTGTGATTTAGTTGATTTTAATAGTGAATATAAAGCGACTATTTTGCCATTTAAATATAAATTTAAAAAAGATTTCAATGAAATCAATATCAAAAAACTGGTATGATAATCGTAAATTAAATTTTTGATTATTATTCCACCTAAACAACAAACAATATGTATGACAATTGTATATGTATATTATTATATTTTAAAAATAGTCCAATTTTAATTTGAAATTTGAAAATACTAAACGATAATCAGCAACAAATCATTAAGGTATTAAAACAAAAAAAAATTATTTTCATTTTTGAATGTACTAATGGTAATAATGATGAAACATCAACGAAATCATTAAACAACTTTCAATTCAAAAATTATTTTTATTATAAATAACGTGAATTGCATCGATTCACTAGATCCATTGCCTGTAAGTCGAATGAATGCACTGTCGGTATTAGTATTCATTCTGTTGTAACTCGATCTTGTTACTACAGAATTGATGCATATTTTTTGCGATGAGAACGGCCATATTTTCCACCTTAGTTTACAGAAGCAGTTGTTTTAGCTTTTCACCGATCAGAAAAGTTTACCAGAGTAAGTACGTGTTTCGAAGCCAAGTATGGAATAGAAGTAAAGTCTATCAAGTCGGCATGAGTTCACGAGCTATGTGACTCTCAAAAATTTGAAAGCGTCATAGCGTTATTTACTCAATTTGTGTAATTCATCGAGTCTCTGTAATTTGATTTGGTTTTATCTGACCCCCAAAGAACCCCAGAGGTCTAACAATATTTTGAAATTCCAGACAATGCTCACGCGTCCATTCGGTCCGCGCTCGCAGCCAGGACAGGTGTTACACGTCTCTGATTCCACAGAAAACCCGAACGCATCTACCCATATAGATCTTTGTCCGTGACACTCATTAGTGATTCTGTGTATGTACGTCCGTCACACTGCCACATGACTATATGTATGTACGTCCGTCACCGTGTGTGCTTACGTCTGTCACACCTATGTACGGACAAACACTTTATTTTATATGACTATAGACTTACAGTCAATAGAATAGATATTCAAGCCAATGAAAAAATTTCGTCATCATCCACAAAAGCAACTGTCAATTGTGTTCAGTATAAGAATTTTCCTAGTCTTAAAGATCAAAAAGTTAATGGAATTATTAAGTGTAAATGGAAAAATAGGGTATTGCTAAAAGACGCGAACACTCACGAACATCCACGAACACAAAGAAAAAAGACTAAGCACGCCCAAAAAAGTGTACCAAATTTATCTTCAGGTTGTTCTGAGCTGAGGGTGAGGGGTAAGAGTAGGGGTGAGGGTGAAAGCACACTAGGGGTGAGTAGGGGTGAGGGCACACTTTTTTGGGTATTCTTACCCCTTCTTCTTTGCGGTCGTGAGTGTTCGTGGGTGTTCTTTGGATGTTTGTGGATGTTAGTGGGTGTTCTTTCAAAATATATGCTTAAAGAGTAAAACTATAAAAAATGCTTTGGGTGTTCGTTGGGCGTTGCTATACTCAACTCGACGAGCTCTATCGATTGGCTAACTCAGATTTTAATTTGGGGGTGTTCGTGTATGTCCGCGTCTTTCAGCAATACCCGGAAAAATACGTTCAATCAAAATAATGATATTAATTGTAGTATTACTATCCATGATTTTATTAAAGAAAATATTGTGAGAAGAGTTAAAGAAGACGAATTCTGTTTATTAACATCGGTAACAATTATCCAAGATGAACCGGGAATCGATAAAACAATGTTTTTCCTAGCTTCGTGCAAGGATTGATTTTGTGTTTTGATAGTTTAAGTTTCAGAATGATATAATGGGAATTTATATTCTCGATTTCGTTCTGGTTCAAGATTAAAGCTTAAACCAAACAATGTTTTTACATTACAAAGTACCTATATTTACAAATAGGCCAAAATCTTAATAACAGCAGTAGCTTTCATTGTATTGACAAACTTTATAGTTAAATTAAGACCAAATACTTGAACGTTTCGAACTTTAAAAGTTCATTTTCAAGAATGAATACAGAAATTTGTCACCAGCTGGGGACATTTCCCAATTACGATGGACGCAAGCAGAAATTTTTTTTACAACAAACATTCGATTTTCTCATTTTTATCTTATTTTGCTGGTCCAAGTTAACGTTAGAATCTCAGAGGAATCTACGTTTTTCAGCTATCTTCCATCTTCCTCAGCTCTGGAACACTTTTTTTCAAAAAAACAATTCCAGAGCAATATTTCCATATAAAAATATACCAGAGCCTTAAGACTATATCGTCACGAGATGGTCGGATTGGATATTGACTTGGTTCAGTCGACTAAGCACATCATCTACCTCTGGCGCACTACACAAAGTCAATGTAAATACGTTCGCCGGTTTTATCTCAATTTTAATTTTTGAAAAGAACTAAACTGACACTTTCCCATCTCTAAAGAGAGTGATTAAGCAGTCATAGTTTTTCTTACATATGTCGCTGTGATAGTCACCACTAATAGAAGGTTTTATTAACATATGAGCACTTCGTTACGTATTACTATAGAGAAAACCTTTGTTTTTTTAATCATTTTTAGGAATAAACAAGTTATGTTGGCCTCATTCCTATCCCTTTATTTTCTGGTTTCCATTACTTTGCTGTCTCGTCTACGTACAAGTACTAACTTACGTACATGCAAAAGAAAACTTAGTAAGCAATTTACGATCTACACAAACGGTTGCGTTAACGGATCGTTTGCTCATTTACCATTCAAAATATTTATTTTTCATTAAAGAATCCTAGAAAATTTGTTGATCATCGTTAACTGTCCCTATTATATTTTTGAAACAAAATACACTCAGATAAATCAAAGTTGCGGCATAGTCACGGGATAGATTCTATTCTTAAATATTCTTTCATTCGAATAACGACTATTCGTACTAGGTCAGTTCTCTGCAGGATTTTATTTTGTCAGAACATGTAAGCAAATATTAGTCATAAGAAACACTATTTTAACATCTGGACAAATTCCCTCCTGAAAGCAACCTGATAAAAGTTTGAGTTTTTCTACATTCAAAACTTCTATAACTTCTCCACATTAAAGTGTGTACCCAGTTATGATGTAATCAAGCCTATGAATTACTAAAAATGTCTGTCAAAATTGTTATAAATGATGTTAACCTCCACACTGACGAATTCATTCTCCTTGCACAAGCCTCATGGAAGATGGAATTCACCTCTGCACGTATCGAGCAGTTCCAAACAGCTCTTACTAAAACACTGAACATAACAGCACGAGATACACAAAACAGCGACGTATTAATCGGATGTATTCGAGTGTTGAGTGATGGTATATTTAGTACCATTCCCGAGATGATGGTTCATCCTGATTATTAAAAAATGGGGATTGGAAGAAAGTTGTTGATGGCGGCAAGACAAGCAGCACCATCCGTTCTATATTTCGGCAGTCAACATGGAAATGAAGCTTTTTTCGAAAAGTGTGGATGCGAGAAAGGTTTACAATCATACATTTTCAAGAAAGATTAATTATGCAGATCATAGAAGATCATGTTGCTTGATTATAATGAATTATCTCTAGACATGACAGATCACCGTAAAATTAAATAAAGTGCCGTGGTGACATTGATCATTCTATGAGTGAACTTAGTTTAGATGAAACTATTGCTTTTAAAAGCCATCTTGACATCTCCGGAAATCAACTGGACAATTGTATAACTTTTTTGAGTCCATTTGTACGTATTCCAAACAGAGAATACTTCAGAAATTATGCAAAAAATCGCTTACTGGAACTAGCTGTTTTCGGTGAATTTGATCGGTATTGATGGATCCACGTAGAACTCATCGAGCTCAAAAAAATTCATCATACACTTTCGTCTTTTCGACGAATAGTTAATGACAAAATTCACGCTCTACATGCGGTATATATATACAAGTGAGAAAATCAAATAATTTGTGCCACGATTCGCTATCTCACCGGACCCGGGATAGTGTAGGGCGAACTTTTTAGAGCTCAATGAGTTCTACTTGCATCCATCAGGGAAAAAGTTGGGTCCCGTGAGATGGAGAATCATGGCACAAATTATTTGATTTTGTCACTTGTAAATATATCGCATATAGACCGCGAAAAGTGACCCTAGTAGCATTCCCGCTTCATTTCGCGGCAAGAATACAGCCTCATCTTGCCGCGATTTTGACAAGAAATTTGAAACTTAACGCGGGATCCATACCGAGATCGTACCTAATTTTGTTATTTTTCTCGTGTAACGAAAATTTGACAATCTTGACGCGAAAATTTTTTGACGGGATCGCGCTGAAATCCTGCAAAGATTGCAACGGGATCCGGACAAGATCGTACCAAGCTCCCGATATGATTAGAACAACGTTGCATGAAGGCTGAGAAAGCTTTCCTACCACTTATCTGATTGTCACCACATGCTTTCGATGGTTTAATCTCTTTTCCACCAAATTTCATCATGTTTTACTCGGTGTTTTCTTCGAGAACGTGAAGTAATTACAGATTTTCCCCTAGAACACCTTCAGAGTACACAGCAATTTATTTTTTTATTTTGAGTTATAAGCTTCATTTCATTTCAATGTCACAAAGTTGACTATTATTAATTTGCTCATCTAAAGTGTGATATTGTTTTTGCCAGTAAGAAGTTTCATCTCAAATGTATCTTTAACTTCTTTATCGGTGTATTTTTCAGTTCTGATTCGAAGCATTACTGCCATTGGATCTCAGAATAGAAGTGAGAGGGACTGTCTTTGTGTTTCATCTGTCAGTTGTGCCATTAAGGCAACGTTTGCCGTATGTGAAGAAAACATTCACTCTTGAACTTTCAGTGAATGTGTATCTGCAGATACTTGACACTTGGATCAGTTCGATACAAGAGCCAATCTAGCTTCCTGTGATTGAGGTGCTCTGGCTGTGCAGATATCCTCTGTGCACCAACTTGGTACACAACTTGGTGCACTTGGTGCATCGGATGCAATTTTCAATACCAAATGAAAACTTCAAACTGAAAACCATTTTTTTATTTAGTTAACAAGTCTTAACGAGAGCAATCAATACCGATATCATTGGTGCAGACGCCACCTATGTTGGATGTGGTTTAGACATGGGCATCAAACTATTCACGAGTCGTCAGTTGGGTGCTTTACTTTTGCTCACCGACGGCCGAGATACCCGACCGCATGACTACTCGCAACTGATGCAGACCTTACCCGAAGGTGTTCTGTGCCATACCTTCGGCTGCGGATCCGATCACACACCATCATTGCTGGTGCAACTGGCCGAACAGGGCAACTGCGGTACTTTTACTTACATCGTAAGTTCTTCTTGATTTACATATGACTATCCGATGTTCAGATTGTTTCGATGAATAATGTGTTTGGCAATCATTTCAACAGAATCAAGAGCAAGCAGTAGGTCCTGCTTTCGCGATAGCTCTAGGTGGCCTTTTCACGTGTGTTGCACAACAACTTCGGGTCAACACTGAATTCAACGGACAGTACAAGATCACCCATCTTCACTCGAAATACAAATATGCGTCTGAACAATTGCCCACGACGAAGATCACTTTCAAGCTCAACGATCTGAATGCCGACGAAAAACGAAATCTCGTTTTTCAATTACAAGTGCCGAAAGTGGACGAGGCACAGAATGTCGAAATGACTAGTCAACAGCCGATGTCACAGAGTCTTCTTGTATGAAAATACCAATCTAATCATACACCTTTAATCTCATTTTGATTTAGGCAAATTTTCACTAAAAACTGACGCGGTCGTTTGCACTTGTATGAAAATACCGGTACAAAAACGATGCAAATTAATTTCAAAAATTTTATTCCAAAAATATATCGATCGAATATATATGTTATGATATTGGATATTGACTATGATGTTATGGATTATTATCGTTTCATAAGCTGTTAGTATTTTATTAATATAAACATATATAATCTAACAATATAAAAATAGCATAATAAAAATTAACGTATATCATATATTGACTGATTTTCTTTTTATAAATCATGTGTGTCTGTTATAACTATATGATCCGCAAGCAGAAAATATGGAAAAAAAAATTACGAATTATTTTGACTATTCTGTTATTTATCTTGTCTTTCTGTTCATCTAAAAACAAAGGGATAATCTATCAGTAAATTAAACTCTCCTTTCTCGTATAGCCTCTACTCTGTCCGGGCTAATGTTAGACCATGTTTGACCACACCGATTCTACATAACGCATTTGTTTGACAGCTACGCTGGTAAAAAGTTTCTTAAAAGTCACGTACTCGGGTGCATTTTTGAGTAAGCATTAAAAAGAAACCAACTACGAGTATCGCAAATTTTGTACTCAAATAGTAATTGAGTATAAGTACTACTCGTACTCGGCCATCTCTGAATGAGTGAAGTACAAGTATTAACCAGCAAGAGATCTATATTATTTCGACGTGACATTTTACTGCAGCTCAAGAAGATTCTGAAAACTTAACGTTTTTCGTAACTTATTTATTCGATTTCCTTCTTTCCATTTAACATCAATCTCATGACTTTTTGTGTTCTCTTTTATTGATCTTTTTCATCTTTTTGACATTTGTGTTTTAAATTGCAAGCGTTACCGCACTTGTACGACTTGAATCACTCAAAACAAAATTGTTCTAATGTAGAGCACACAATAGTTTTGTTTAAGAAAAATAGAATATCTGTTCTTTCTTTTCAGAAAACCCTGAAGTGTTGATAAATAGTTTCATTCAAATGCATTACACTCCTTGTACTCAGGTAGATCTATCAGCTCATAAAGTCCAATTTTTACGCTAGTTACCCAAAATATATGAAAACTACCGGAGCCAACAGAGGAGAATGCAGGATCTACTTCGTAAAGAAAATAACTAGATCCTGTGAAAAAGAGATCATACCTAAATATAGGGTTTTACAGGGCAGAAAAAGCTACAAAACAGGACTCAAACATGCACTTCAGTTGCAAAAAGAGCGTCTTTGTGGTTTTCAATAGGTATTGGATGTAAGGCAGTGGACACTTCTGATATAGCCTATTCGATGCAGTTTTATTCGCAGATCATAACTATGGTAATAGATTTTTATTAGAAACGATAAATGAGTAAAAGAATGTGATTTTTATTGACATTAGGCCAAAATGATGCAGGAATGTTGAAGAACGTTTTTTCCGGTAGTTAGGACTAAAAGTTTTTTCGAATTACTTTCTTTGGAATAAATAATCTGTGGTCGCGGTTAACTTTTAACAGTAAAACTGGAATAGTAGAATTCACGGAAAAAGCAGAAAAAAATTTCTTTGACTCATAACACCTGCTTTTCAACAAAACTGATCAACTTGATGATCGGTTTTCTGGTCTAAGAGTTCTGGAAATTTTGGTGCTCATATGTCTATGATCAGTACTCATGTCAGGCTGTCAAACTATGCATTCGGATTTATGGCATATTCATCAGCAGTTTTGCTGGTTTATCACAACGGATTTTGGTAGAAACCGTAATAAATCAGCAAAACTGAAGTTGAATATGCCATAAATCCGAATGCATAGTTTGACAGCCTGACATGAGTACTGATCATTGGTGTATGAGCGTCAAAATCTCCAGAGGTATTGGACGCGAAAACCAATATTCAAAATAGGTCACTTTTCATATTCTACTAACATCTAAGGGACTTGTACGAAATTAATAATCGACCACGACTACTTATGCTCCAATTGCGGATTCTTGATGTACTTCCTACACCAAGGCGTAAACAAAAGAAATTTCAGTTTGATTAAGTATCGTTTCAGCCTGTTTTTAGACTTTTTACGAAAAATTTCATAACTTTTGAAGTTCCAGTGGAAAAAATTTGGGAATCTTCCTAAGTATGTCGTTGCTACCTACCGTGCAAGTATGACATCAAAAAGGTTAGACATCTGAGCAACTTAGGTCGTCCCTAACGTGTAATGGTTGTTAAACATTTATATTTTTTCAACGAAGTGATTTCTAACAAAATAGAAAACAGTAATTGATGCAGTTTTTTATTACGTATCTAATCATACACCTTTAATCTCAGTTTGATTTAGGCAAATTTTTACTAAAAACTGACGCGGTCGTTTGCACTTGTATGAAAATATCACCTCATACGCTGTTCATCATTCAATTATCACTCACTATTATCTCAGTTGTCAAAAGGTATAGCATCATCAATTACCTGTCGGCTTCTATGCCGGATATGTGTCAAATTCTCAATTGGCTATGTTGTAGGATAAACCTGCAACCGGTCTCTTTAGCTCAAATAGGTTTGCTGTGTTATATTGTCGACAAATCAACATTTTCTCGATGTTTGCTCCTTTTGAAAGCATTTCAGAGTTGTATGACTTCATATCAGGAACTACTAAAATGCTTTGGTTAGTGCTCATCGGTGCCATACAACGATTCCATTTAGTTTCTTAGTCAAAAAATATCCTCACCGCAAATGGTTAGGTTATGCACACACTCCAAGTTTGTTTTCTATAGGATACAATATACTGCCAGTTACATCTTTTCCATCGTAGATTTTTCTGGCTCTATTTTTACCACACTTCTAAGTGCACTGTCTTATAAGTGATCTCCAATCCATTCAATTTCATTCTCTACATTTTCTCTCATATGCATCATCTCAGAAAAATGCTTGCCGTCCAAGATAAACGCGATTTTCTGTTTAGCAAAGAAAATACGATCGTATATGTATACATAGACGAGAAAATGTGTACTTTAATCCTTATCGAAAGAAAACAAAAACCGTTTGTGCAATAATTTTAGTGTCGCTCAACTCTATTTTTTCTCTGTGTACTTGAATCAAAGAAATATGAAAATGAAATAATATAGTAAAGAAAAGAAACAGCAGTAAAGCCAAATTAAAATATTAGTCAATCAAAAATGTAGAAAACCATATCATTGTTAAGCGATTTTATCAAATGAAATTTATGGACGATAGAATATATGCGAATAAAAGAAACTAAATTTGAACAATAGAATTATAACCAAAAACATCGAATTTAAATCCATAATATCTGTTCGTTCATCAATAACGAGTGGGCCAGATAAAACCGGTCACTTTTGTTCTTGTTTATTAATCCCCTTCTATGAAGTTTCAAGTCCTCATTTTACAGTCAATCGATAGAGAACTGAATTCTCTACAAAACCTGTAATTTTAATCTCTGACAGCACTTTTCCCATCTGAGTACCAATCAGAATATTGAAGGGTGCTGAGTTGTCGAAATGCGACGAGCTTTTGATGTCTCCTTTTTCGAGATTTCTATCTCATTGTCTGATGTTCAATAGCTAATTTTTCTAGGTAGAAAGATAGAGAATTTTGTGTTCTATTGATCTCACTAATATAAAACTTTATACAATGTTTTCGCTACGTCAGCTGGACTCATAATTAGTTCTCAACCGGCTTATCTATCAAAAAATGCAGAATTTAAGTCTGTGTAAGATGGTAAGACTAGAACTCTGGATTCAGAACGTTTTACTGCTTTTATAGCCAAACAGCTAAAGTCTATGAGAAATAAGTTCAGAAGTTAGGTTTTTATATATTTATCAGTTTTTTGCACAGAAATTTTTCTAGAAAAGTGAGCTGTAAAAATGTCGAAAAATACGTGAGAAGATACAGAATTTTCTGGTGAATCTTCTGATGTTTTCAAAATTCTTATGGAATCTGTTTTTGGATCAAGGCAAATATTTTTCTATTTTCAGTGTGTCGCAGTTCGACAACTCAGCACCCTTCAATATTCTGATTGGTACTCAAATGGGAAAAGTGCTGTCAGAGATTAAAATTACGGGTTTTGTAGAGAATTCAATTCTCTATAGATTGACTGTAAAATGAGAACTTGAAAGTTTATAGAAGGGGATTAATAAACAAGAACAAAAGTGACCGGTTTTATCTGGCCCACCCGTTACTATAGTATTGGATTTCACGCTCCCAAAAACGCTTACAAAACGCTTTTTAGTTTTTCATGTTTTGAATAAACCCTTTTCAAGTTTGGAACAAAACTAAAAGTTCTTTTGATTTTCTAAAATACGTTTTTTCAGAGTGTGATGGTAGAAGCGTTATTACGTTTGTTTTCAATTGCAATGGATACGGGGGCTCAAACAACATTCATTGGCATTTATATTTACTAACTCAAAACATCTCTTTTTCGTACTGGTGGGAAGATTCAGTTATTTTATATCTAGTGCCTTCACAATTCGTGGTATATTTTTGGAATACTATTCGTTTGAAATCATACTAATATGACCAGTTCTTGTACAACTTACAGAAATAGTACTAACATACATGTGTGATGTTTAAAGAAAGGAAACCTGAACGATTTAGCCCCAATTCCCCATTTAGCACTCATACTCAGTTTTGGCATCGTTCTTTGACGTCGCTTGATTTTTAAAGCCATTTGAAGTTGAATCGAGAAACACTACTAGATGAGTGTCACGACCTTCAGAACCTCCTTGGCTTGAGCAGAATCTGGGGAAAAAATTTCATTGATCACTATGAGTTAATTACAGCATTTATCTTGTCAAATCGAACCATTTTTTCTTTGGGGCGGCTTACAAGAGAACGGTATACATAATTTGATCCAGAGTTTTGTACAGACCTTAAATATGCGATCCTTTTTCATGCATAACTCTTCGTGTTTAAGAAAGAAATGAAAAATCGTTTCTGCAATCGAAATAAGTTTTTTTTATTTTATTCTGTAATTTTTCTTCCTTTCCTTTCGTTTCTTTTATTTTTATATGTTGTCGGAATGGTAAACAGAACGACAAAGGCAACTGTCATATACCACTCATATTTAAACATTGAATTGTACAGCTATACTCTAATGAGACTACTTGCTCATATATTCCTGTGCTTAAAAAATCTCTTACTATGATCTTAATGTATCCGTGAAAGTCACGCCTTAACAGTATCATTAATTAAACAGTACGCATTTCCACTTTTCACAAATATACAAGTTGAACAGTATATTAATGTATTTTTTAATAAAAGGCACTTCTGACTTATCGAGAGCTGGATCGTCAATATCCACAAAACAAAACATACTTTTCAATTCAATTCGCTAAAAGAGTGTATCATTTATGAAACCTTTTTAATTTAAGGTTAAACATTGACGATAGATTCTGAACAATATCTTTTAACCACTATAACTTTCCGACTGTCTTTTGATAATGATAGCTAAGTCTGGTAAATCAAATATTCATTAAAAGCCCATTACGTGTAGGTTGTTAAAAGCGAGACATATCAAGTATTCTCCTCCTTAACGGGTTAAAAGAATACGCGCAAGAGTTATTCATTTTTCAAAATGCTGTCATAGCTCGATGAAGAAATGCTTAATTCCATGAAATCAGTCATCTTGATCCGAAGAAACGATATGATATTCATCAATAATATTAACAGCCGTATACAATCATCACTTGCGAGTTGTCATATCGTTAATTTTTGTGTTAGCCGCTATGGCTGAATCGTTATGTTGTTCGGCACGTACTTCAAAGGGACTGTGTTCTAGCCTCGGCGCCGCCTAGTCATAGAATAACCTTGGACAAGTTACTAATGGCTATTGTCTCGGATCACCCGTCCGATAGCATGCTCACTGCGTTGTGACCCGGTACTTCGGTGCTAGTATGTGGTTAGTGAGTGTGTATGGGGAGCTCAAGCAATTGGGCGAAAAGAACTCTGTGTCAGGCTGGCCTTCTGTCCAGAGCTACAGCTTGCTTGATGACTAGTAGAAGAACGGGTGACCGTCTCTGAAGATCATCAGCTGTAGGGAAGATATCGGGCTTATCGAAACTGCTTCGGCAGCACCCTACACCGCAAGGTAGCCGCAAGGCGGAGTATCCTTCTTCCTTCCTAATTTTTGTGTTTGTCCTCCTGTTAAAGATAAATTAAGTTATCCCGATGTAATTTTATGATTAACGATTTATACATAATAATTGTTTCAATTAAACGATGTTTAGAATTTCATCCTGTTCCTCGTGGAGAGGGCCTCGGGAAAAAATCGTCGGCAGCGGTCTTCTAATGAGAAATGATCTTCGATTATGGGGATGGAGAGTTAGTCCATATTCAACGATAGACAGAAGTTTTTTGCATTAAACACAATAAAAGAGTATTCAAAAGCTGGTAAATATCAGACACTACCTACGAATCAAGTAACATCATTGCTATTACTAACTCATGTCACTTTGGCTTAAAGTCGACTCTTTTCCCTAAAGCTGGCAACTGTTCGGAAATATATTTTTGGCAAAATGATCCTCGCGTTCTTCTCTATTGACTCAGGCAGTTTTTATATTTTTTGGGTACTCAGCATAAAAATTGGACTTTATCAAATCTATGGAAAGCTTTGGACAACAATACAAAGTACTCTTTTCGGTCTCAAACGCCTAGAACCATCAACAATGAACATTCTTAACTAAATTTTGTGTACAAATAGACTAGAGTTAGCGAATAATTTTTGCCAAAAGCCGCTAATGAAAACGCGCTCTCCCATGGAGTTACACTTGAAACAACAAAAAGAATTACCTGTATAGAAAATGTTGTATTATACCATACAGCATATAGTAGCCTCATGCAGCATCAAAATATAATTTTAACTTTTTTGTTTTCATTAGGAAGCTAAAGAATGTTCTAGAAGTTTTAAAAAGTTCAATGTTCTTTTAATAATTCCGAATTTCGCCATTTTAAAAGGTTACGTTTTTCGACGATACTGTTCCTTATAAACTGTGTGAGAATACACTGTCATAATCGATCTGATTTTCATCCATCTATCCGAGTGATACAAGTATGATGCTTTTGAATGAAACTATTTATCAACACTTCAGGGTTTTCTGAAAAGAAAGAACAGATATTCTATTTTTCTTAAACAAAACTATTGTGTGCTCTACATTAGAACGATTTTGTTTTGAGTGATTCAAGTCGTACAAGTGCGGTAACGCTTGCAATTTAAAACACAAATGTCAAAAAGATGAAAAAGATCAATAAAAGAGAACACAAAAAGTCATGAGATTGATGTTAAATGGAAAGAAGGAAATCGAATAAATAAGTTACGAAAAACGTTAAGTTTTCAGAATCTTCTTGAGCTGCAGCAAAATGTCACCCCGAAATAATAAAGTAGTGATAAATAATTCAGGACTGTTCTTCTTTTAAGTCTATGTTTTGTTTTCAGGTTTTTAATTCATCACGTAATACAAAATTAAACTCAAATAATACTTGGAAAGTTTCTACAACAAGTAGTATACAAAATCAGTTGTAGGTACACGCAACAATTTGTTAGATATGTATCAATGCAGCGTTCTTTCTATTAAGTAGTTCACGATTGTGGATTATTTTCGGATCAATATATGCGTTAATAGTTTGTGCAGCACTAACAATTACATTAATTATTTTACTGAGAGAGACTTATAATCATACGAACGAGACAAGTACGTGACAAAAAGAAAACTAAGGCTGTAAATTGTTATAGTTGTTATCGCGATATGGCTTCAAGCTATTCATATGACTTTAGGCTTCCCCTACGAGCAGTAATTTCTGTGAAAATGCTGTTTATCAATATATAGAACAAGAAGTCTTGCTATCATGGAGTTTTCAGGCTTTATTCCCAATTGATTAAAAAAAAAGAGGCTAATGATTTTTATATATTTCAGTCGAATATAAGACGATATTATTTATTAATTTTCATTTAGCTACTACAACATTAAATAATACATTAAATAACACATGTAAGTATTTTTACTCTTCTACTTTTCGTTGTTTGTAAAACGGCCATTATGGGATGTAAGTACTCTAGGATTACGTGACGTTTGAGCGATCCTTTATACACACATACACACATCCTGTAATAGGTTTAAGAACCTTTATTTATTCTCTTACTTCAACTACAACTGACGTTCTTTGAAATGACTTTGTACACCAGAGATTTTCTTTTAATTATAATATTTTATTGAACTAAATTTCATATCATAAATTAAGGACGGGGGACGGTAAGAGGCAAAATCGGCCCCGCTCAAATCAGTCCTACGTTGACTCATCTGATGCAGTTTTTGTCCATAATCAATGCCATCATATTTTCAAATCTTAAAAATGCTTTTCAGCGCCCCTGGCCACATTTTAGCATCAGCAACTCTTCTCCCGTTAAACGACCTTTACTCAAAACATTTACATTATTCAACCCCTTTCATCCAGACCAAATATCCACTACTATACACCATTTGACAGAGACTTTCACGGGCTACAAAATGATATATAAGACAGCCTTAGTAAAATGTAACTGGGTAGTCTAAGATCCGAAATACTCGGTAGTTTCCCAGGAAACCGGTGGGTCAACGTCTTTCATGTTAATAGTATCCATTGATTTTGCCGTTAAACACTCCACTTTATATATCATGCGATAGAGACTTTCACGGCCTCCAAATTGATACATAAGATAGTCTTAAACGTCACCGAATAATTATGGAGTCGATCCTTAGCGGCGGTCACTAACGCGAGCACTTCGCGGGTAGTAAGGGCCAGCTCCAGTTTCGGCTTATAGGCTTGGGCTTATAAAAAAAAAGTGGTTGTGGAATAAAATTTATTTAGTTCAATTAAGCCGAGTTGGAGTATTAAAATCATCATTTTAACTTTTCGAATTAACCTTTTTTACTTACTTCCAGCACCATCGTCTTCCGCTCCCAAGAAGAAGCGCGAAATCTATTTGACGCTGTTGATAGCAAGGAATATTGTGTTACCCCCCTCCCCCATATAGAAGACTACCCGGTCTGCTATTTTGACCCACAAGTCGAGTTATAAAGGGTGGTCTTCTATTGCGGTCAAATTTTGTCGCCTAGTCCAACTGTAACTCCCACGTAAGTCCATCCCCTATTAGAAGTACGTTTTGATGAAATTTTTTTGAAAATTCCCCTATTTTCCGATTTTTTTCGCGGACATAACAGAAGACCAGTGGTCTTCTATTTGGCTTTTAAGTCATATAATCGGCAGTGATCTTCTAATAGAGGATGGTCTTCTATTATGGGAGGGGGGATTAGTGTTAAGTGTCGGTTGATGGGGTTTTAGGGCATTAGAAAAAAGCTGTCTGGTCATTAAATCTCTGAATCTTTGTCTTTTTCTGTAATGAATCAATATATGTTTGTAACCACATCAGCGACTACGACCACATTATCAAGTATGCTAATTGCTAAACTATTTCTAGAAACTTCTCGAATAATACGCTTTCAATAGCAGATGCCAAAACTAACCAATTTTTTCGATTCAGTTCTACTCCACTCAATCTTTCGCATCTTTGACTCGACCAATATTCGGTTTGTTTCGACCTCCAGCTTGACGCTCTTCCTGATTTAAACTTAAGCAGAAAAAAAGCGTACATCTCGAAGGAATATTTCTCACAAACTTAATGAGACAACTTTTTCTTGTAGTAGATAGTACTACTGTCATCCCCACCATTAATACTACCATCATAGTGACGATAATCTCATCGACGACAACATCATCAGGAGCAACGACGACCTCATCCACGACAACATCATCAGAATCAACGACGACCTCATCCACGACAACATCATCAGAATCAACGACGACATCATCCACGACAACATCATCAGAATCAACGACGACCTCATCCACGACAACATCATCAACGACAACACTAACCACAAGTAATAATATGATGTCGTTTCATACGTTTAGTTTCTACTTTTGTTTTTCGTCGTTACTCCAGATCGCACAAATTCTTCAATGATTTATCGTTTAAATCTCGCTTTCTTTTGCAAAAACTCTATAATCGTTTCTTCGGCAAAACAAGCATTTTTTTTAAAATCGTGATATGATTTTAGAACCGGAAAAGTCAAACATAACTACACATAAGAAAGTTAATAATCGTGCTTATGCTTTATTTTAGCGACCACCACCACAACAACAACATTGGATACATGTAAGTATTACTCTATTATCAATCCTATAAATCGTTCACTAGTATCATAGAAGATATGTTTTGAACTATGTTGGTTATCAAACTTTTATTTTCTTATTCCATCCCATGACTATTTATTCGTTTGAAACGGTGTCCAACGCGTCTAAATGACGAAATAATGAAAAATCGTTTTTCACGCGTTTAACCAATATACTAAACGCGTTTCAAGCATCGAGAGAATACGTTTCCATTATTTCGTCGTTTACACGCGTTTGGACACCGTTTCAACCGAAAAAGATACCTCATCGAATCTATAAGGATAATTGATTAAATTAAGTAAATATGACGCATTTCGAAGGAATACCTGACAATGTATTAATATGGAGAGGTATAAGAAAATGTACGACACCAAGTTTTTTAAGAATCCCTAATTTCATATCAGGTTTTGGTACTTTTAATTAACTTATAAGATGCAGTCAATATAAGATGTCTAATGCTAAACTCAAGTTTTATTTTTGCAAGTATGGGTGTTACAAAGGAAGACCAGCGTATGTTAATACAACACCATATCAGATAATATACTTTTACATCTTAAAATTTCTAAATCATACCAATTCAAATTGCAGCAACTTCGTTCTATGCCTGTTTCTGAGGCTTTCTGGGGGGTTACTTACGTGTCTTGAGTCACAGCCCGTATAAACTATTTAATTCACAGTTACTCAAACAAGTGAAACTCATTTCGGAATTCTTTCGCACCCATATGTCGACTTATAGAATTTCCATGCCACATTGTGTATTTCTGAAGCTGTTGAGCTATTTAGTAGTTTCCCTTGAATTTTGTTGCTAATGCGACTACGTTGCAAAGCTTCTTCTATTTATTTAGTAATTGTACGCAGATTCTGTCTTAAAATAGGTTGATCAAACGACCATTCGTATAAGATTAGTAAAAAAATCCATTTTTTGATTTTCTGTCCCATTTAGTCACCACACTGTTTGTCTATTACTTTTCTTTTAGGTACTTTACAATGGAATTTAACAGCAACAACAGTAGCCGGCAGTCTTATAGGCGGAACTGCTAGCAGTCAGCTAAAGAATCCAGCTGGTTTATTCATCGATTTAAATAATATTTTATATATAGTAGATTACAACAATCATCGTATTCAGAAATGGTTGCTAAATTCTACAAGCGGAACAACCATAGCAGGTGTAACCAGTGTCTCAGGATCAGCTGCAAACAAATTAAATAATCCATCAGCTATCTATGTTGATACAAATAAAAATTTTTATATTGCTGACACAGACAATAATCGTGTACAATATTGGTATTTTGGTGCTACAAATGGAACAACAGTAGCAGGTGGACACTTGAATGGTACGGCCAATAATCAGCTCTATCAGGCATCTGGTGTTTATGTTGATTCCAGTGGCAACATTTATGCATCGGATTACAGGAACAATCGTATTATGAAATGGCCTAAGAATTACACCAATTCTACCAATGGTATACTTGTTGCTGGTGGTAATGGAGCAGGAAATTTATCCAATCAGTTGAACGGACCTTCAGGTATCTATATTGATAGTAATGGTTATATTTATATAGCTAATTTACTTGGTCATTGTGTTACAAAATGGTTGCTAGGTTCTTCAAATGGGGCAACGGTTGCCGGTACATGTGGTACAAATGGATCAAGTGTAACTTTATTAAGTAATCCAAACAGTCTTACATTCGATATATATGGTAATCTTTATGTAGCAGATACTGGTAATCATCGAATACAAATGTTTTGTCCTAGCACAACATCTGGAGTAACAATTGCTGGACAAACCGCTAATCCTGGTATTCAACAAACGCAGTTCGCTGCTCCAGAAGGTGTTGCTTTTGATACCAGTATGAATTTGTATGTGAGCGATTTCTATAATAATCGTATTCAAAAGTTTCAAAAATTGTAAAAGGAAACACCAGTTCATCAATTATTTCATTCTTAAATAAAATTTAATAATTCCTTCAAAAACGGAAGTTCGAAATTCAACACCATTATGTCCTTAAATGTTAACACCCGAAAAATACTTTTCTTTCAGTTGTGCTACAGTTATGTATTCGGATTTTTCGTATTGTTCGTCGGATCATTTTCATTTCATGATGAAAAAACAGATGCGTGTTTCTCTAGTAATGTTATCGTTCTATACCTTAAAACAAGCTGTATTAGCCGATTTTCATTGACTGGCCGGGATTTATCGCAGTTCGCCAATTCAACTTTCGCCAATCGTCAATATGGCGAATGTCTATTGGCGACTGTCTGTTGGCGAAAGTTGAATTGGTGAAACGCGATTTTACCGCTAACAAATGTTTAAATATCACGTAGTGTGATTTATGTAGTAGAACGAAAGGAGCAAAAAATGATGCATCTATTTCTGCCATTATTTTTTGATCGTATTTTTTGATAGTACATCGTAAAACCTTGGCTGATATTTCGTTTTGTAGAAAACTGTCTAAGGGAATGATTGAAAATATCTGAGAATGAATTCTAAGGTTGTCAGATTGTCTGGAAAACCGGGGCTTTTAGAAAACGGCTGAGAGTGTAAATTTAAAATGGCTATAACTTTATTTCTAACAAAGATTATACCTGCAGTTTTCGCCATTCGATTCAGCTCGTCGAACAAAAAGACAGAGACATAACAACAAAGAGTCTAAGGAAAGAATAAATACAAATTTTGATCACACAATTTTTGGCTCGTATTCAAGATAAAATGAACACACACACAGTTACACAGCACCGGATAATTTGTCGCAAGAAAAAAGCCATTGAAATTTTGAAAGTCACACATATGAAAGTTGAGGTACCATAAAGCTTAATATTAGGAACTATTTAGAGCAGAAAAACGCGCATATGCACACTCGAATGAATACTGAGGACAGGTACTGGCGAATGTCTCGGAGACACTCGCCGCAGGAGTATCACTATTGCCGAATGTCAATTTGGCGAATATCGTGTGGACATTCGATCGATTGACTTTTGCTTCAAATATCTTGTGCAGGTACACATACACTGTTATTTTGATAACGAAATATCACTATTGAACAGCTACTAGCTGTATTTCTTCCTCTACTGAGCGTGTCAAGTCATGAAACTGATAATCTAAAACCTGGTTCACTAAGTGTTCCCGTCAGAAGAATATTGCAAATTTTCGTGCTATGTAGCAGAATAATATTTGTGAATTTATCGTGTAAATTTAACATAAATGTTCCTTTTTCTTACTTTTGGTAATTGTAGTTTCTTTTGGTACCAAAAGCCAGACATCTGTCGTTTGCAACAGATGATGACTTAGCAAAATCAGCTACAGGAAAAGGAGAGCATCAGTTTGTAATCAAACATATAGATACGATAATCAATATGATTACAAGTAGGGCGTACAACCAGCGATAGATATTACTATGAGGGCACCAGTTCAAATTTTAAAACATCTATGACTGCACTTTTTGCATACATATCATAAAGACGAAATGGAAGTCACGTGACACTTTGGTTTTACAAAATAACTGAGAAAAATCAAAGCCATAATAACTTATTTGAACAGTGAAAAGTATCAGCATTCGAGTACACTATATTTAGTCTTAGCGACGGATTTTGAGAGATTTTTTTAAATCCACCGTGCAAAAAAAAGCGGACTTTTTGTGCGAAAACCTGCTTATAGCACCAAAACAGTATATGAGTAATCTCCTACCCCCCCAGAATAGAAGGCCATGGCCTTCTATAAGGGTTTCGCTTATTTGGAGAAAACAAGACCACATGATAAATTAAGCATACCTTCTCTACGACAATCACCAGACGACCGTGAATCCCTAACTATACAGTCAACACCAGCGTTATCTAATTCCTTTTTCCTGTCGGTTATTATTAGTTTTGGTTTTGATGGATATAGACACTGTCTATATAGTCACAAAACTGAGTTTTGTTATTCAAACATTAATTCTACCTTTGATGTAATTTTCCAAGATGTTTTCTCAAAGTTACATCAGAATAATTATTTGATTTCAAAACCTAAAAGAGAAAATAAAACTTTCAGTATGAATCTAGATAGGAAGACGCTTGAGTAATTCAAAGAAGTATGTATAAGGAAGAGCTCGGATGGTAAACGAAGCAACATTTGTTCGCTTTTTTCTTGTCCTTGTGGTCTAGGGGAAGAAAAGACAATAACGATCTTGGCAAAAGCTTCATTTTCGTAAGCAAAATTTATTGTTTTTTTGCTTTGTTTGTACCGTACAAAATGGAAAAAAACTAACGAGGAGACCTCGCCAACTTGAAAATCGCTTTAGTTCAAAAACTAGTAGGTTATCACCTGTGCTGATGTCAAATATGAACATGATTTTTACCTCTGGGCCTTCTAAGGCCCAGTTTTCTAGAAAACAAGTTTTCCAGAAACTCCAAAAAATAACCCAAACCTTTCTTAATGAGGCATAATTGCAGCCCGCAAATTCTAAAAAAAACATCCAGCTCTACACGACCTTTCCTTGAAAAACTATAGAATTTACAAGAAAAGCCCTAAGTATTCATTGTCGGCTCAAAGCGACAGGAATAAGAAGAAATTAATTTAAGGTTTGTCTTGTAAATAGAAAACCGGAATCCTCGAAGGCCTAGTGGCAAAAATCATGTTCATATTCGGAATCAGCACAGTCGGTAACCTATTGTCCACTGGCTTTTGAATCAAAAGCGATTTTCAAGTGGCAGAGGTTCCCTCGTAAGTAGCATTTTACTCTTTATTTTTGTTAATTGGCTCCGATTACTGACATGTGATTGTTTTAATCTGCTACTTGGGCGTGCACGAGTATGACCGACCCACCACGAATAACGCCTGATCTTGGCGAACCTGAGATTGATTTTGTTCTTTCGTTTGCTCTTCTCAATGTTTGGAGGTGATTCTGAATTTGCTGACAAGTTGCTTAATAACTGTTTCTTTTTCAAATCAGTTGATGATAACTCCGCATTATCAGTATCATTATCCATTGCAATATTTCTATAAAGATCAATTTTTTACATGGGTTTTTTAAATTTTAGACCTCGTTCTTAGATACTTGTTCAAAAAATGCTCCTTTGGATATACTGCCACATAAAGCGACTAAACAAATATACACAGCAGAGATCCGCACGGACCGAAAACTTTTGGTTCGACCCGGTCTCATAATGAAAGTTTCTGGACCAAGCTCGACTCGGCCCAACTAAACATTTTTCTGGCCCGGCCATTTTGTGTGATTATCTTCTTGCATCTGTAATGCTTTTGCTGGCTAAGCGGTGTAAATGTATTTCTCAAGCTAATATTTACATTTTTTTAATTTCTCGGTACTTTGCGACTACTATACTATAATACTATTGGGGGTGTCGCTCTAATTTGTCCGAAGGAAAAAAGCAGTTAGTTTTTGGACTTTAATTAATTCTAAATAACTTGTCATGATTTGATGAGAAAAGTTATGGCTTACAAATTGGCTTATAGTCACTCCAGAAACCCAAATACTGAAGTTTAAAGGACTTAGATGGCCTTGTGTTTCTGAGCATCTCATCGTATGTCATAATGGATAGAATCCTTTCACGAAAATTATTTATTATTCACGATGTTGTTTTTGTGCTCTGTTCTATATTTTCGTTTAAATCCGGGGACACAATAGTACGACAATCGTTTTAATGCGCCCCGCACATCAAACTCTTTGGGGTGTCGTTCTATTTGGGATATCGCTCTATTATGGGGTGTTGATGTATTTTATCGAGTGGTTTAAGAGATTACTGCAAATCGAACCCTTTCAAGCTGGGCTCCATAATCATTACCTGACATAAAGAGCGACAGTGACTGTGAAGTATAAAAAATAATTTTTTGATTGAAATACGAGTAGGCCCGCATCAATTATTATAACCGCTAAATTCCATCTTTTTCCGAAACTGATTGCATGAGAAGTTCGAATACTAAAATTTTTCCAGCAACCGGGTTTTGTAGAGAAAACATTTTTCTACAAGATGAGATATTGCGGAAGCCTTCTGTTTTTCTATTTCTGCCCAATCGTTTTTTGACGACGAGTCCTAAATCGGTTATTATCGATCATGGGACTTTTAAGAAATCTTTTTTTTATAGGTACTGGATGAAGAATACCTTCATAGCTCATCTTGTAGGAAAATGCTTGCTCTACAAAACCGGAGTTTGTGAAACAGGACTTTTAGATGAAATTACAAATTGAATTTTACAACAGCTATATCAGAGACTATTATCGGCACCAAAATAATCTTTGTCCTAATTTCATACCGAAACCATTGCGACCGGAAGAGAAAGAGACAGTTTCGCCCAACTTGCAGCTCACAATTACTGGTTCTTTCTTTAGAGAAGATTTGGAAAATCAGTGTAACAAAAATCAGTGTTTTTTATTGTATTAACGAAGTTTTCGCACCAAGATGTACAGAGGCCGGCCACTACTATACTTTCTTTATTTCTTCATCGGAAATGGAAATACAAATAAGCTGTAATAATTAGTGATGATCTTTATTGCGCGTATCCACGGCTTCTATCACCTGCTATCAATTTACAAAATGTGGCGAAACCTATCCAATCAAAGAAAAAAATATCAAGAGGAGAAGTATGATGTAGCACTCTTTTTGGAAAAAAAGAAAGGGTCTACGAAAAATGGTCGAAAGAAAAAGGTAGAGCGAAAATTGGTCGCGGAGAATTAGTCGCCACGAAATATGGCCGCTAGGAAATGTAGTCGCTACGAAAATTAGTCGAGAAATTTGTAATAAAAGATGAAAAGCTTTTTTTGAAGAAAAGACATTCATTGAGGCGAAGAAGTTAAACAGATACAAAAACAAAGAACAGACCGAAGTTACTTAGGAATGCATTTACAAGTAGTTTTACAACGCCAACAAATCCTTCAATAATGACGGGTTGCTTTTTCCATTCACTACATTCGCAGAACGATAAAGATTAAATACGCGGACCAGAACTTTTAGTCCCTTTTTTAAAGGTACCAGATACTAACGTAGGATATCTTAGGTCAGGATTCGAGTATTTTCTAAATGGATTCGCTCCATAACCGGACCCAAACTCCGTTTCGATGGATCCCAGTAGAAATCGTCGAGCTCTAAAAAATGCATATATTAGTTTCTAAAATTCATCGCATTTAACTTTTCCGTATTTTCCGTTACGTTTGATTGACTTCTTAAAAGACTTGTGAGGTAGTAAGCTGGTTGATAGTGTTCTGTGTAGTGGACGATTTGATAATCTGCAGTTTTTATATATCATATAATATAATCCTCTGGCTTTACCTTAGTGCGACCATGTGGTGGATTTGTTTCAAGTGGGAGGTGTGTGATCACCTAATTCAGAGATATGAAGAACACGCCAGCGCTGTCGCATAGATTATGATTGATAAATGTGTAGGAATGATCACGGAGCATTCAAGGGTGAATTATGGATAGCGAGAAAGGAAATTATTGGATGTTTAACATATTCATCGTTCTCATTGGACCATTTCCCTTTTCTTTTTCTACGTGTATATCTGGAGAGAGAACACTTCTAATATCTATTCATATTAACTCAGCGAATCGCGAAAGTAATACTGTTATTTGAACACATATTGATTGCACTGCTGGTCCGTGATGTAGGAAACATTTGTTCTTCTAAAGTGCTACGACTTTAGAAGAACAAATTTTTAATAAAATAAAACTTCGTAGTTTTATTTAGTATTGGGAAGAAAACGAAATGGCGAATTTTCGTTTCAAAAATGATAAAAAGTCTATTGGCGAACGAATTACTGTAGAACAGTTAGCTACTGATATCGCATCTCTCGGTCAGATCGCTCTGACAAATTAAAGAAAGAGGCATGGAGACTCTATACGAAGATGTGCCAGGAAGATTCTGTTTGGAGTGAACTTACTGGTTTGTTAAAGCTGGATCAAAGTGAATGTACGCGTCTCTCTCTACAACATTTGGTGTCGAGATCGAAATCAGATTAAATTTCTCGTCCAAAAATAGAAAGTCAGAACAGGTAATAATAAATACGATAGAAATGACACTAATTTGGATCGAACAGAGTGTTTTTCTGTTCCAGCGGAAAATAACTCATCTCTACATTCCGATCCATCGTTATCGCTACCTCAGCGACCCAACACGCGTCCCAAGCAACAGGAAACTACTAATGAGGTCAAAATTCGTTTGTTCTTACTTTCAACGAGTGGAAGAATGCTTTTAGTTACACTCATCAGAAAATGAAACATCATTGGACTGATATGTTTTACGAAAAGTTGACTTCAGGCGAAGTTAAATGTCCGCTGACATTTAAAACACCGTATATTGAAAAGGGGACACGAAAGTAGGCATGCAGTTTTTCAGCGCACTTCCAGTAGCATCGGTATGAACGTAAGAATATTTCTCTTTGGTACAGTACCTGATTTATCGTTCGATCTAGGATTCTGAAAACAGATTTACACGACTTGAACGTATCCTTTGGATAAAAGCAGAAAATATAATTAATAACAAGTTTTTCTCTGGTACGAGTTCGGCATACCGTTAACTTTAGTGGATGTCACGATGAACTCATGATCTCTTTGTAAATCGTGTAGCATGTGCCGAAATGCAGCTTCCAAACTTAAGAAAAATGTAGCCGAAAAACCAAGAAGCAATTATTTGTAAATTGCTATGAAAATTTCTTTCTTTTTTTCTTTCGCTAAAAGCACAAAAAGCTAAAAAAGTATTTATGTGTGTTTCTAACAGTACGGTAAATAGGGCTTCCTGCCCAAGCAGGAAACGTTCGACCCACCAACTTTTTTCCACTCTACCGAACACGGCCCATCTGTCTAAAAATCCTCGTTACGCCATTGACGAAGTCACTACTTGAAATAGTAATATTCGACATACAGTTCTATTGGCAAGTCAATCGTATGGACTACTCTAATTATAGTATATTACCCATATATTGGGACGTATTGTAAATTGCTATGAAAATTTATTTCTTTTTTTCTTTCGGTAAAAGCACAAAAAGCTAAAAAAGTATTTATGTGTGTTTCTAACAATACGGTAAATAGGGCTTCGCATCATAATCGATTGGATACGTCGGACACGAACATTTACAATTTATTGGTCTCTGAGTATTTTGATTTGTTTGGCACTCGACGTTGCAACCACTACACAGATAAACTGTATCTGAACCAGAATATAAATCACATTTATCAACAATTGTCGAACAACCACCACTTTCACTCCATTCCCCAGTCACATCACGATCTGAATATAAGAAAAGAAAATTTTTTTCTGTGCTCAAAGCAAGATACTTCAAAGGAAGTAATAACTATAGCTTACTTATAAATCCAGTACGAACTGTGTCATTTCGTTCACCATACTGTCGTCGTGCAACAGCACGAAACGTTCCCGTCATATTATTACGTTCATAACATACAGGTACTTGTTTTGTTTCAATATAAATTGTCTGTGTAATACTATCCCTTAAACCCAATGCACATGCACTCATCATTGTAGCCGTATTACACTGTGCAATCAATTGTGAGGTATCCAACTTTGTTGTACATTGAACAACATTTTGCAAATCAATATCATTTCCAACTGTCCATTCATAGCCATTTGACTGTCGAATCACTTTAGCTCTCAACACCATTTGTCTACGCTCATCGCGTATCTGTTGAACCTGTTGTGTACGTATCAAACTCTGGCGATTAATGCGTAGATTAACTGCCTTCTTCAAATTATCTTTTACTTTTACGTTTTCAATTAAGTCATACCATGGTATGTATTTTTGAACACTCAGTAGTGCTGGATCCTGTACAATAGTCGTTTTCCATAGATTATCATCTGTATCATCTGTATTATTATTGATCAGAAGTATATTACCTCCAATACGATGATCTAATAAACGTTTACGTCTCGAATAATAGTAACGATCAATACACGGTTGTTGTTCTAATAGTTCTTGTTTCAAATTATCTTCTAAAACTTCTCTGGATAGACCATCGCTAATATCTGTGGTATGTAGAATACAATTCTTTAATTGAATTTGTTGTTCTTTCATACCACCAACTCTTGTCGATAGTATGACATGTGTACCCCATGCATCGAGAAAACTTTCATACAACGTTTGGTCGTAATCATTTGTTAATACACTGACAGCCCGTTGCGCGTATTTATTTAACTTTAAATTTGATTCATTTGTAACATTGATTGCGTACAGTACTTGAAAATCCTGTGTTATAGCCATTGACTGATCATCTTTAAAATATTTTTGGTAGACATCGGCTATATTTTCAACACCGGCCAGTTGCCCGCCAGTCCATCCACCTTCTTCAGCATTTTTTAACCAAACATTAACTAAATCTGTTTCAGTAGAAAATAGACGTACTTTCACAGAATCTTCAGTTTTATGTTTTTCTGTTAATGTTAATCCTAGTGGTACAAGGAACCTTCCTCCCGATTCTTTATCAGTCCATATTTCACTGCCTTTAGACAATTCTAGTACCGGTAATAATACATCACCGGTACTAATATCTATACCCATACCCACACTGTTTGGTAATTCCACTGGTTCAGATGTGGCCAGTTTTAATCTTTTACTGGCAGGAATAGTAGTGGTCTCATCGCCAGGACAGAACATCCCGTGAAAGCCAACAATTGGACAAAGAGCTTGACGTGCATTTTTTAAATCAAACTGATCTTGTTCACCGTTAGAAAATGATGAAAGAGACAGGAAGTTTAACCAAAGTAAAGTTCGGAACATTCTAGAAAAGAAGCAATAAAGTCAATTGCAAGTTTGAACTAATAGATAGCTTTTACTTGGGCTAGATAATTCATCAATGTATACATTGATGAATTATTCACTCATCACTCATATATGAGTGAATATGCAGGAAAGATTTATCCCACAC
>CAJNOQ010001593.1:0-30055 GCA_905250885.1 Didymodactylos carnosus | reverse complement strand
TTCCTTCGATCTGAAGATGAAAATAAATAATGCAACGATGATCAGGATAGCTGATTACCACTGTCCCGAGTCTTTTTCAGATTTCCAAATCTCTAGATTTGGAGATAGCATGGTCTGTGGAGAACGTCTCTAGCTTCCGGATGATAAGAGATGGAAATCTGGGATTTGTGGAGCATTGTAGATCAACATCCAGGGTCTCCAGTTCACTATTTGGAATCGAAAATCTAAAACTTCTACAATGGTGAGAAAAATGGAACTGGATCAATTTTTGCTAATAATTTTTGTATTAATTATTTCTACCCTATCGTCTAGGATTTTAAAATTTAATGGCGTCAAATAGCTGTGATATCAAAGTTCATATTGCGCTATTTAAATACTGAATAATTTAACCTTCGTTTTTTCATAAATGTCCACATCAATGCTCACTGTATTCCATTGATTCTTCAGTTATTGAATGATAGATATTCAATTTGTCATCTCAATATCTAACTGAAAAATGTTGGTATGACGTTTGACTACTTTCATTGCAAACGTTTGTTCTATTCATTTTAGGAGCCAATTCTGAATATTGATAAGATTCCTCATGCACGATGGTCACTGAGATGTTGTGTTTGTAATACGACCGATGGTGCCTGTATTCAGTGTGCTTATGGAAAATGTCGCGTACCATTTCATGTAACGTGCGCTGTTGCAGCTGGTTTCTGTCTTGATTTTCGTCAATCATCTTCAAATGATGGTGGTTCACAATTTGATGCATATTGTTCAAAACATTCTGATATTGTTCGTAAAGAGACAGGTGATCTATCATCCTCACCATCTAAGATTCCTTACTCAATTTATCGACGAGAATCATTAAAACCAACGTGGAAAAATGAAATATTATCAACATTTGATAATTATATTGACCGTAAACATCTACATCAAGAATTAGAATATGAAGTGACTGTATCGACAATGATCTATGATTATTGGGTTAAAAAACGAAAATATATGAATAATAATTTACCATTAGTTAAGCGTATTGACTATGTACTTGAACAACGAGAAAATTCTGAACTATTATTAGGACAAATATCAAATTGTTTAAAAATATTAATGAAAATGAAAGACGTATGTATTTACTTATTACTATAATTTATTTATCTGGAATATTTGTCTACCTCTTTAGCTTGAAAAATGCAGTGCAATTGTACAACAGCAAAATGACTTAATTTCATTATCATTATCTGAACGATTAAAGCGTATAAAAGAAAAATTAAATATTCATTCTCCTATTCCTTCCGGAACTCAGTCTCCCTCTAGTTCATCGTCATCAATATCTCACAGTTATAAACAACGTATTTCTCTTATACGTCGACCTCAACAACAAATAAAAATAGCAGCAAAACGTCGACTATTATCATCATCTTCATTAATAAAGAAAGATGAACAATCACAAGATCAATCAACAAAACATGATACAACGAATAAAATAAATCGAAAAAAACATCGACCAACCATATATTATTCATTAAAACAAAAACAATTGTACGCAAATATGAAATCATGTTATGTTGGATTGGAAAATACATTTACTGATATTGAACCATATACGACATATCTGGTGGCTCGAACAATGGACAATAAAGATCAGACAATATTGTTACCAAAAAATTTAGTTGCTACAAACATAATTAATATAACAGAAGACGATATGATAATGGCAACGGAGCAAACACATTCACAGTCACAATCACAAAGACAAACACCAACTTCACCACCCCCGCCACAACCAGTTTATTCAGATGTTTCCGATGATTCTGGCGATGATGATGTTGAATCAGCAACAAAACTATCTTCATCTTTAAATAAGACAACTGTTTCACGTGGTCAACAATACGTAAATAGTGGAAATGTTGTCTATTGTTCCACCGGTGGATTTTAGCAAAAATATTCATTTTAAAATTTTTTAATATTTTTTGCTATTCTATCGTTAAATTTGTTTGTTTTTTTGTAATTATACACTTTTGTTATTCATTCGTATGTTTTTGTTTTTTTGTTGTAAATAATGATGAATTATACTATGAAATAGATGAATGAAAGGTGGAGTTTGATGATAATTTTTGTTTGTTTTTGAAAATAACGGGTGGGAGACTTGTAGATAACTTTTTAAACTGAATTGATCTTTTATTACCCAACCTTTTCGAATAATTTGATTTGATTTGAGCAAGTTCTAATTTGACATATATATATATATATAAAGATGTTCGAAAGTATGTCTTGATTGTGGAAGAAGAACATTTTGATAGATGACACTCAAAATATTCGGTACAAGGAGAAAAATTATGGACTCTTTTTTGCTTAAATTGATACTATTTCCAAATATATTATACGACAAACTGTTTGTCTTTTGGAGGTTATCTACATACAATAATATCTTACTTTTGTCGTTTTGGAAATAGAAAATTTAGATGTCTCATTTGAAGCGAGTCTGTACTATAGTCTGTAAAGAATTTTGTAAGCTTTCGAATGATATATCATAAAGGTCTAAAATACTCCTTTCTCACTAGAAAAGATTCAAGTTCAAGTTCAAGTTCAAGTTCAAATTTATTTTCCATAAGCAAGAACATCACAAAAGAAAGTAAACGTTTAGTAACTTATAACATCCGATAAACAGAAGCCTTAGTGAGATACCTGTATAACTAAAAACAGTAATAATAGAGAAATTTACCATACAAAGTTGTTTCGGAAAACCTTTAGTGCATTCGGTATATTAATAGCAATAAATCTACTTAGAATTACAACAAATTCACGGTCGAATAGATTATAGTGTCTTCATTCAGAATATGTATCGTTTTACAGCAACAAATAAATGCACAGCGTTTTCTCTCCGATCGTTTTTCATTCGAAACTATCCGTATTTTTCAAAATTTTTTCGACTTCTGATATATGCAAAAAATTAGTAACGGAAATATTCAAAAAATCAGGTTCTGTCGGCTCTATCGCATTTATAAGGTTCATTTCGAAATGAATTCGAGCTCAGCCTCATCTAATCGAGTGGGACTTAGATAGGGTTCTACCAGGAAGATTTTAGTGGTAAGCAATATTTTGACTCTGAGTGCAGATAGAAACAGTATTAACCAAACCGAATCATCTATCACTACTATTAACCTAGCACCTGTGTTAGATATTAACTTGTCATTAAGTACACGTCTATTTCTTAACAGTAACAGAAACACTATGAAGAATCCAAGGTGGGAGTAACATTTATTTGAGAGTTTGTGACGTTTTTTTCCTTGACAGTTTTTCAAAATAGAAGTAACTTTTTCACAAAATCGGAATAAATTACCCCCTCCTCTCACATCAATGTAAATCTTAAAAAGTAGATGAGAGTCTGTTCGTCTCATTCAGCCCATCATCACATCCTTGAGTTGATGCATTCTTTTTTATAAAAGTGATGAATTAATTTCCTCTCGTTTAGCTGCATGTCTTCATTTTGTGCTATTGATTTCGACATCATTCATCATTGATTACATTATATACTACTGTCAACAGAATTAAACGTTTATCCTAGACCAGTAGATAGAAAAAACAATTTCGTAAGATATCGTCTATTTGACAAGAATAAACCTTCGCTGTGTAATTAGAATTTATTGAATTTTTGAAATTAAAAAAGAAACACGGAAAATGAATCAACATGTTGTTCTGAGGTATACATTTTTTACTTAAAGAAAAATTGAGTAAAATGGGATTAACGAGTCCATTCAGGATATTGAATATAACCGGAATTGAAAATAATATAGAATCTGGTTCTCGATACTGTTTCGTGCGATTCCTTTTGTCTGTATTATCAGAAAAAACAACAACGGAAAATTACGATTTAAGTAGAGTCAGATTGATCCAAAAAATCCGTCATTGGTATTAACATTTTTTGATGAAAAGTAAATCTATTATTTGTTTTATTGAAAACAAGAAAGACATCTTCACATGAATATTTCATAATCTGATCAGTATTTTATGTTTAAAACTTCTTTTTTACACACACACACACACACACACACACACACACACACACACACACACACACACACACACACACACACACACACACATATCACACTTGCAAGAAAGTAAATTAAAATGAGATGGAAGATGCATGCGAACGTGGCTTCAATATGATGCAGAAAATCTTCGTTCTTATTATATATATATATATTTTTTTATATAAAATATATTGATTTTCATATGTCGTCAGTAGTCGTGGAAAAGTACTGAAAAAATAAAAAATAAAAAAAAACGTAGTCCGTAGAACGAATAGAAAAAGAAGTTGCGTGCGGTAGATTAAGTCAAGTTTGATCGTAACAGTGACTATATAACTCAAATATAGAATGTAAAAAAGAAAAAAAAAAAGTTCCACAGAAAGAAAAAGAAAATAAATTACAGAAACAAAAAAAAGAAAAAAAAGTGTTAATACAAATGATATTCGAACTTTTTATTATTATTATTAATATTGTAGATAGAACGTCGTTATTCAATGCTTACCGTATTTCGGATAACCCTAATAATTTCTCTCATTTGTAGTAAGTTAGAATGGTTAATATATTGAAATTTAAAAAAAAAAATAAGTAAAATTAATATGATTTTAATTTTTTTAGCTTGTAAAAGTACTCAAAAACAACAACAACAACAACAATTAAATTTATTTGATCCGGTGTTAAATTCAGATATTTATGTTGGACAAATTAGTGAAAATGACAATGTTGTTACACTAAAACCAAAATTATTAGCAAAAGATAGTGATAGACGAAATTCCATGAATAGTATGTTTAAACATATGTTGTTATTTCATTTTTCTTTTTATATTCTATATTATATATTTTTTTTTTCTAGGTCAAATATGTGGCTATGAATTATCTACACATAATCATAATGATTCGGATATTGATCAAACAAACATTCCATTTCAAATTGAGCTAATTAAGCCGTCAGGTGAAGGATATATTACACTTAAAAATTTATTCAAAATTGATTGTGAAATCAAACAACAGTATAAATTATTTGTTAGAGCATATGATTGTGGTGTACAACTTAGACGTTATTCAAAAAGGTAAGAAATATATTTTATCAATTGAAAAGGTAAATATTTTTGTCTCAATTCATTTGAGTCGAAGAAAGAAGATTAGATATATTTGACAGCATGTGGTTTTTTTTTTCTCTCTCAAAAACCATAATTTTATTTGTCTACTCTGTTTTTATTCTCTTAAGGATTATATATATTCTTCTCATATAGCCTTCATAGTTTCGTTTATATTTTCCAATGAGCGAACAAATTTATAGCTTTTGTCGAGTAGACTAATTCTGTTGACAAATTCTGTTGTTCATTTTTTGAAAAAACAAGTTGAATGACAGTTATTTTCATGCTTGATGAGCATACAAAAATTGTTATTGATTATGATAAGAAAAGAAGAAAATGAAAGAAAGAAAAGGTTTTTTATGAAAATATTCTTACGTTTTTTTTTCTTCAATCTCATGATAATCATTGATTCATTAATCATTCCTTTAAATATATATAATGTAATGTGTGATATTTTAATTACATAGTCGTTCTTTCTATTTTACTACGTTTTCTGTAGTTAGAGAGAGAGAGAGAGAGAGAGAGAAAATGAATGTTTTTTCTTTTTTTCTTCCGGCTTTGAAATTAGGGTATATAAATCACTTGAGAATTAAAAAAAAAGAATAGAAGAAGAGCAAAGGCATAAAATGTTTTTATTTTTTTTTTATTATTCATGTTCGGTGAACGTGGGCTCACAGCCAAAAAACAAGACAAAATTGAAAACGTTTATTTTTGAAGAATATTCTATAATCTTTAAACATAACCAAACCTATATTTTGTATAATAAATAATAACGGCAATGTCTAGAATTTATTTATCTTTCAATTCTATGCATGTCAAACATTCGAGGATTAAACTGATAAACATATATAGAAAAAGAATTAAATACATATGTAAGAAACTGAATAGTTTCGATGTTCTTAGAGAAAAACAGAAATTACAGAAAATTTATGTTTGATTTAGTTGAAGTAAGACAGATAGACATCAGTATTAATAAAATTCAATGTTTGTTTATCCATCGGTCTCATATAGACATCGAATGTTATGAGTTTTAAATTCGTTAAACTGTATTTCAATTGCTAGTCGTTGTTAAAGTGAGGAAGACCTGTTTCATGTTAAAAGTTTGTTGATTTAGAAGCCAAATAGATCAAAGAGATATTTGACAATAAAATTTATTGATTGTTCTATAATCTTACCTTGACAATTCGTTGCATTTTTTTAAGATTAGAATCAATTATCATAATCGAATGAAGAACAAGATTTTTATTAATTTTCATTTTGTTCTATGAATAAATCATTTGTCTTTTTCTAACGATATGTTTCTGATGATTGGACGATTGGAATAGTCTGATTCCTGCTGAGCAATATTGCAGTTGTCTTTGTTGTCTTTTTTCCTTCCAATGCAATACGAAAACAATAAAGCCTAGAATGAAGCTTTTCATTTTTACTTGTGTTTCTATCGAATAAATTTAATAATATCAACTTCTCTCATGTATCAACAATGTAGATTTCAATAGAGGTGGATCCAGAAATTTATTGTCACGACATACAGTGACTCCTTAAGAAAATTTTTATTAGTCAAGTCTGCTGGCAAAAATCAATTTTTTATCTTTAGAGGTAGACGCAACAGTAAACGAGTCATATATTCTGTGTTTCTTGGGCGAAGTCAGTTTATAATAAAATTTGAGCGAACAATGGTACAGTAGGGAGTGATAAATTAGAACGGCAGCATTCTATCAGATACAGTCGTGCAATAAACTAACAGTTCATACCGCACAGTAGTTAACTCTACCATTATTTAATAGGCTTGTACAGATATGTCTAGACGTACCGACTTTCAATGAACGTTTTTCTGGCCGATTCAAACTTTTTCATGGGCACGTCGTTCTGTATTCTCTCGAGAGCAAAATGCTTTTCGAATTAAAAAAAAAGAGAAGAAATGAAATATTCATAACCATATAAAATATTTAAGTTAATTTGGTCGATAAATAAATATCAAGCGTTTTTACACGACCAATTCTTTTCAGATTTTATTTATGCTGTTCTTAATTCAATATTATTACTATGAAATAGACATTCACTCAAGTTTACAAATGAGTCTGTGAATAAAACAGCTTTTTAGTGTAGTTCTAACGGCGATTTGAGTACGGTTAGTTGCTAGTAAAATGCGTGAATTTCAATTATTAACAGACCGATTATAACATAATCAAAAATTTTCTAGACCTAATAAAAGTTATCCCTTATTAATCAGACTCTGAATGTTGGTAAAGAGGAATATATATTTTGTATACACCAAAATTTGATGTGATTTTGATATGAAATTGTGCGTTATCTCCCATATGGTGAGTCCAACGAACATAATGTGCGATTATCATCTTGTCCTTGTGATACTACAAAAAAACTATGTATACTGCTGTTATTTTTATATCTTTCGGTAATTCTATACTTGTATGATAATTACTACGCTATTTATTTGGTTAACTATGTATCACTCGCTACAGTGGGTAAAATGTTAACGTCATTGGCTAAAACTAGTTGTGTTTCCATGCTGAAATATTTGTAATCACGTTAAACGCATGTTTAGATTGATTGAAATAATTCGCGAAAAAATTATAGAAATAAATAGATCAGAATTGAAGATTTGTAGAAAATTGTTTTAAATATTAAATAAGCAATCAGAAATAATAAAGAACAATTGCACATTGAAAGTGAAAACACTTTATGTTAAAGAATAGTTTAATGATTTTTTAAGATTAAAATGCAAGGATGAATAAAAAACAACAACAATAATAATATGAAAGTTAATATTCAATTTAAAAATAAATAAATATCAAATAAGATTCATAATCGTATTAAAAGAGAAAAAGTAGACTATATCGACAAACAAAAAGACTCTGTTCTTAAGAGAATATGAAACTGAGCCAAACAAGAGAAATCAGTAGTAATGAGAAAGGGGAATAAATCAACTTTTTGAAGCTTATAAAAAAATGCTCAAGGGGAAAACCATATCCCATATCCTTCTTTAGTTATAGTGTGAGAATCTTATAAGAGAAATGTAAGGTCTAAAGATGTAGTACGAGTTCAGAATTTACAATCAAAAAATACTAAAAAATCCAGGCTAAATGCATGGCAAACTGTCAATATGAAGAATGAAGTAGGACTGTGTTTTAAATATGAAAGAAAAAAAGTATAAGATCACTTTAACAAAAAGCATCTATTGTATAAGCACAATAAATATTTTTTTGAATAAAAACTAAACAAATTATATATTTTATAGCTGTTTTATTCCTTCTTCTTTTATATACCAATATGAAGTTTAGAATAACACAAAAAGGCTAATCAATCAGATCTTTAAATTTAAGACTGGATAAAATATTAGATGCTTGAAAAGTATTTTACTAACACTACTAGAATACACTGAAACGCGCACTCTCTATATACTCTGCCGCTAAACTGAATCACTCAAAAAGAGAATATCTAGGAGAAAACTGTTTTCTTTTGTCACTTCATTGCGATGTATTATGATCTTTCGAGATATAGATTGGTACTACTCACTGATTAAATACATGAAATCGATTCGCATTATGACATTTAAATAGGCATATGAAATAAAAAAATTTGATATTTAATTCAATAATTCACACAAGAAGGCGATAAAACTGAGATATAAAATGAACAATAACTCATTGTTTATTATTTCCATTTATAAGTTGAGATATTCTTCTAATATTTTTGTTCAAATTATTCGATAATGGTAGTAGTATTCAGTGAAAGTAAAAATTGCAAAATTTTAGAGAGAGTTTTTCTGTAAATATTAGTAGTAGAGTAGCTACTACCATAGACACTAAGCTATCTTATGACGTATTCCAGATAAGATCATATCTTCTTTTTCTCACTCCTTTGTTTTCACTAGAAAAGTAGATGAAGAATGATTAAAATTCAAGTTTGATGATTCGATGTCATTAGACTATTTTTATTGAAAACAATTCGACTAAAGAAATTTTCAAGGTACCTTTTTTATATTGTATTATCTATTGTTTTCTAGAGTACCAATTGTCATCAATGTTGATGATGTCAATGAATATTTGCCGACATTTACACGCGATAGTTATCAGTTTAAATTAAATGAAGGTGAAACATGTATTGGTGATTTATGCAAGGTAAGTCAATTATTTGCTGTAATTCTGTACGTAAACTCAAGGTTTCATACATTCCTAAATTTTAAAAATATTTAATTTTGACTCTTAATCTATCATCAACATTGAGGAATCTATTAACACTAGTTTTTTGTACCATTTTTGAGCAATAATTGATATATAATTGATTTTGTTGAGATCGATCGATTGCCACTTTCAACAATTTGTTTTTTCATTATCTATCTTAGTGCAATGATCTTAATTGTTAGTGATATTCATTTTTAACAGAAAAATGAAAATTTTTTTGACTTTTCATCAGAATTATCGCTCTCAGTTTCCATCTCAAAAGGTGTTCTGTCGATCCTTTCCTTTTGACCCAGTAGATAAAAAAATCGTAATTGTGCTACTGATTCAAGCAGCGCATAATAATTTTTTGTTTTCTTGTTGATCACTCTCCAAAAGATCACTCTCACTTTTCGTTAAAATTTGTTAATTTCTCCCATGCCAAAAAATAATCGGAATTCCGTGATAAATTTGATATTTTTCTTAATTTTAAAAATGATCGGTTCATGAACATCTAGTACGAATGTAAATATTTCTTATTAGTTTCAAGTTCTATTTTATTCTTTAAATTCGATGAATTTCATTCAAAATTGATTCTTACCTGTTGTTATACAACTTTTTCAACCACAAGTCCCTATGTTGACATATTGTATAACTTGATACGTGATAATATTAATATTGTCTATGTTTTATTTAGCAAAAATCATTGTTGGTTACGAAATTAATCATTCATTTTTAAAATAAACGAACTAAATTTTCTTCGAAAAAGATTTTGTTCACTTTTGTTCAGAAGATTTTCACACAACTTTTTCTCTATGCTTCTTAGATAATGAAAATTTAAATTAAAGTTAATATAGCAACAGAATTTAAAACACATTTCATTATCGTTCTACCATGTAAAGTAGCTAGTGGTCTGCCATATTATATTGTTAACTGACATGTTAATATTAAAAAAATATCAATTTATGTTATTCGTTATTAAAAACATAAATATTTTTTCATATTTATTAGCTATACGTTATTTATTGAATGTTCATAACCTTTGAGACTATAGAAAGATGTTAAGATGAAAAAGTTTTTAATGTAAATGGAATAGTCAAATAATAACACTTGAATTGAGACATTTCATTGGTTATTCTAACTCGACATTATAGACGACAAAGAACAATAAATTTAACAATGGTGAGATGTAAAACAGTAGTTAGATCAGCATCTTTTACTGCTAAAGATTCAAAAAAATCTATCTATAATTATGATTTTTATGGCCATAGTGACTATGACATTGAAAGAACATAGAAAAAGAGTAGTGGAACACAATTATTACGAATGACTAAACAATTGCGGATGAATATTTTGGCAACGTAAATTAAATATGTTAAAAAACCAGCCTACTATTAAACTTTTATTCAATTTTTATTTAACTGGAATCCAAGGTTATTACAGACTGAAATGAGACAGAGCGCTATGTTATAAAATAAATCAGTTTAAAGTATTATCTAAGCATTTTTTTAAGTATGAGATCGCTACTGTCTGATACATTCAGAATTAGTCTTACAGCTGGTTTCTCCACTAAACGAACCAAACCTAAATAAGTCTTCAACCACTCACTGTCCGACACACTATAATAATAATCAATTGCGGACAGGATAAATGACTTATCAATATCATGTCGTAATGAGACTGGTGCAGATCCAAAAGTTCTATATAGCGCTTCTAACGTTTATCAGCATCGAGTATGCTAATTCATGCACTATGTGTTTTTTTCATTTGAAATTGTATGATAAATAAACATCAAACACTTTTATTTTTCCATCCAATGGAAATAAGTTTCCATTTAGATATAGTTCTCTCCTCTTCGCAAATAGTTCATCTTTATAGAAGGGTATTTAGACACATTTTTTGATATTCGAACTCATCTAATATTGAATTCAGGGTGATTTGTATGTCATTCATAGTGTTAAAATCATAAGCGAGCGCATAATAAAAATATTGTCTACAAAAAGAAATGTTCTTATTGCAGATGGTAGAATCGATGGTAGATGTGATAGTATAGAGTATCAATTGTTGACCACTTGTATCTAATTGTTCTTAAATTAACGGAAGAGACATGTTTTGTTAATAATTTTTCCATATTTCATTTTTTTGGTCTAAATTCAATGATAATTTTTTCTATTTCTTTTATTTTTTAGGTTGAAGCAACAGACGACGATTGTTCAAGTCAATCTAAAGTATGTGGTTATAAAATCGTCACACAAAATGTTCCATTTTCAATTAATCAAAATGGATATATAAGTATAACGAAACAATTAACATCTGGTGATTATCAATTTGAAGTAATTGCTTTCGATTGTTTGGATAATAACAAACGAAGTGAACCGCCTGTTAAAGTTAATATTAAAATAGTTAAGTCATGTATACCAACATTAAGTGGTAAGAAGAAATGATAGTTTTTTGATTTTATTTCGATATTCTATCTAAATAAAATCTTATATTTATATTTATATAGATGAATCGATTGATCCACATATTGTTAAATCTGATCATGATCATGTACTTGAAAATGTTCATATTGACGTATGTCCTGATACATGTTTAGCTGTCGAAGATTTGGTTAGTAATCTTGAATTAGATTTGAAGGGATCTGAATCGGGATGTAAAATGGATCAATGTAGTAAGTTTACTATTTTTTGTTAATCAAAATGAGAAAAAAAACAAAAAACCGATCATTTGTTTCTTAGCATCATCAACAAAAGAAATTGAACTAATTAAAAAAGATACTGATTATTCACATGCACCTGTGGGACGTTCGATGAAATTTGACGGTTATACTCAAGCAATTCCAGTTGAAAAAATTAAATTTGATGGAGAATTTGGTCAAAATTTTACAATTAAAATGTGGATGAAACATCGTAAACCATTAGACGGTGGTGGTCATAAAGAACATGTGTTTTGTAAAAGTGATAGCAAAGGTATGACAATCGTAATTCAATATTTGATATAAATCATACTAATCCTCATCAACTTATCGTTTTAGAACAAAATCGACATCATACAGGATTATTAATACAAAATGATCATTTAAAACTATTAATTCGTAAAGAATCATCAGTCAATGACATGAATGTTTATCCATCTGAATGGATTTGGACATTATCTCAGATAAATGATGATCAATGGCATTTTTATGAATTAATTGTTCATTATCCAACATTGGTAAAAGGAAAAAAATATTTTAAGCTCATTTATAACATATTATCTAACATCATTTTTCTTTATAACATAGATTGAACTATATGTTGATAAACAATTATTTGTTAATAAAGAAAATTTTAGAATTGTTAATGATCATCCTTTAAAAACTATAGATGATCCTGATCCAACAGCTTTTACTATTGGTGCATGTTGGCATCCTCGAGCATCACGTATGGTAGACCATTTTAGTGGACAATTATCGGGTCTTGTTATTGAACAAAAAGAGGAAGAACAACGTGCAAGTGGATGTGTTCGAGAATGTGATCAACATATTGAAATAGCCGATATCAAGTCAAAAATAGGAACTATTGTATGTATTATACTTATCATTATTCAAGAAATTGCTTATCTCATATCTACTTTCAATTGATTTTCATTATTATTATTATTATTATTTTTTCTATTTTGATAGGAATTTATTAGTAATGAAAATCAATCTGTTTGGATATTACGTACAGATTCAGCAGAATCACTTGAAAATTTATTAAAACATGTTGTCTATCGTAATTATCCTATACCAATGATAGCCGGTGAACGTCAAATAATAGTGAAAACAAGTTTAAAATGTCTTGGTGATAATCATACAACAGAATTGAAACCATTTGTTAAACATTTAAGAATTGAATCAAAACCAACAAAAGTTGAATTAAAAGGAAATGTAAATTATTATATTGATGAAAAAACAATTAATAATGGATTATATATATTTCAAAATTTATCCATATTTACAGATGTCATTAAGCATATACAAGGTAGAATATAATTATAAAGATAATATTTTTATTTTATTTTATTTTCATTCTAGCTGATATTCAAGAATGTAGTATAAGTACACAACCTGAACTTTTATATGATTTTGAACAATTTGTTATACCAACTGAATATATAAAATCAAAAAAATTAAACATAGTATTAACACGAAACGGCATGATTTTATCCGGTAAGTATTTTTGACAATTAAACAAGTGAACAGTTATGATTAGAAATAAAATACGTTTTTTACTATTAGTACAATATAAGTTAATTGTTTAAATATATACGGTAAGAACTAGAGTTATGCTCAATGCTGCTACTGCTCAATTTAGATATCAGAGTTGTTTTGCTCTATTATTATTTTTAAATTAAATAACAAGAGAAAGAATATTTTTTATTAGTAAAGAAATATTAACATAGAATTTTTGACATACAGTTGATAGATTTCTAATTCAAAATTGTTTTCAAATCTTTATCATAGGAATTGTTTTATATATATATGTGTGTGTGTGTGTGTGTGTGTGTATGTGTGTGTGTTTATTAACATCGAAATAGAAATTTGATAAAAACTAGTATTCACGTGTTAGTCAACATAGCGCAACTATTAAAAAAATAATTTGATTCTTCTTTTATTAATCCATTAAATGTTTAGTGTAGATCTAAACAAGTGCTCATTTTTTATACCACAGTACTAATCGGTGATATGTGGACTTTTTCTCCCATCGATATAAAATAAGTCAACATTTTATTTCAAAACTTTTCTTTAGATATAAGTGAGCATTTTTGATTTTTAATACGGATGAAATGAGACTGAAGATTAGAAACTATCTACTGTTTTCATGGGATCTAAATCTTCTGTAGTGACCACACAGCGTCGTTTAGGCATGCAAAAGTTCAGCGTTCCTTTTTAGCGTTCTCTTTGAACGTAACGCTAAAGCACGTTGGCGTTTCTTGAACGTGAACGCGAATGTTCTGGTGAATATTAACGTTATTTTATATGAATGGTGTTGATCTTGTGTGGAATGAATAGTATTGCAAAACGTTATATAGCAATTTCACCTAGTAGTATACCAGGTGAAACAGCTTTCTCCATTACCAGTTATATTTAGTGAAAAATCAACGCTCGTTTGTCCCAAATGAGTTAGGATAACAAAGGAAAACGTATGTAGTTACTGAAATGGTTTGGATCAAGGAACTTCGGTTTCATTGTCGAAAAAACTAGTCTTCTGGTTAGGAAATCCGCGATCTGTTCTTGGAAGAATCTATGTCTTGATCAGAGAATCAAGGGCTATCCTTTTTACATTGTAATAATCTGGTCACTGCCCTGAGCAAGCCATCTGATCTTTCACTAGAGTTTCTATTGATCAGATAAGACCAAGTAGAAATATATATGTTCTTACTACAGTAAAAGAACAGAAGTTTATCTTTACTTCAGACGATATGAACACCGTTCGTATAAAAAAAGTTCGCGTCCATCAGTGCTTTAATGTTCACATTCAAGGAACGAAACGTGAACTTTTGCAGGCCTAGCGTAGTTTGAAAAAAAATGTTTCTGTCGAATTTAAATATCACTTTTTTCTTCGCAATTTTGAAGCCGTTCTTTTCTTACTAAAGCACATTAGAAGTCGTAAATTAGATCAATAATTTCGAATTTTTCCTTTCTATATCCAAAGCATCTAATTAGTCATCAGAAATGAAAGTTGATGAGAGACTCCTAGAAACCAGACTCCTAGAGATCCATAGAAAAAAGCCCTAAGGACAAAAAGTGGATATTAAATTCGTGATCAGTATCAAAAGTAACATTTTGATTCAAATATGCTTCAAGATGAAAATGATTGAACACTTGGATTGATTCGCTCGAAAGTCTTTCAATGTCACTAATATAGACATGGTAAACTAATAATACAATAGTATTGAACGATGCACTCACTGATTTCAACATGTTTAATTGATTTTCGTCGATTTGGTTTAGATTAATTATTGCTAAGATAGTAGTGAATAATAATTATAGGATGAATGATAGCGGAAGTTATTTTACTTTTTACAACTACACATAGGAGACATTTTTCTATTAGTAGACAGACATTAGAATTTTTCGCTTGAAAATCTTTTTTTCAGAATAATTATCATTGTCTAGTCATCTATGATGTTTCTAAAGAAGATCTAAACGATTTTAAAACAAAAAATCACTTTTTACGAAGAGTCAATCATGTAGATTCAAGGAAGAAAATGTCATCAGATATTTTTTCAATCCAAAACTTATTGTGTTAGACTTAGTTCGATGCACGAGATGATTCCAAATATCACATTGTTTTTTGCTTTAAAAGTTAAAAAAAGTAGAATTTTAAGTTAAAATCCATAGTTTTTATTAGCGAAGTTAGTTATTTCAATAACGAAACAAATATCCATCGATATGCTAATTTTATAGATGTATCATACACCGAAGAGGTTATGCGCAAAGTTTAAGTAAGATTGAAGCTGAGGAATAATGGGAAACGCATGGCACTGGCGTCTTTTTTAGTTAGAAAAATAATTTTTTTTCTAATTATTGCCACCAGAATTTTCCCGTCGTTCGAAAATGATTAAACAATTTTTTTCTAACATATGATTGTCTCCAATGTGAATTTTTTTATCTGCTGAAAAAATATGTGAAAAATAAAAACATTTTCGTTATTTTGCTAAATGTCCACCTTGACATTAACCACTGTACTCCATTCCTATATTAACTAATCTCAATTACTTTTAGGACCAAGTTCGATTGATACATATCAATATATATTACGACAAATTGAATATGTTGCAAGATCACCATTAAAATATAATGATCGTCTATTTTCATTGATGTGTGTCGGCGTAAATGGACAAATGCCAACAAACGAAGTTCGAGTTCGAGTATGTTGAAATACTTAATAATCATTCAAAATATTTCACAATCTTTTTAAAACATTATCATCTTCATTCAGCTTAGACATGACAATTTTTTTTTTCAGTAGTTTTATTGTCAAAAAACAGATCGATTTTTTTATATTATAGTCATTTTTATTTTTTAGGTTCACGTTAAACTAAATGCAGTAGTACAATCACGTGAATTTCCACAGGTATATGCAGCACTGTCAAATAAATTTGTTGTCGATAATAATGAAATTAAAAAGAATTCGCAACCATCAGGACTTAACGCTGAATTAATCGATGATGAAAAGAAGACTGATTCTAAAAGTGCTGCAAGTAAGTTTCTAACTATTTCTATACTTTGTATAATCATTATTTTACATAATGTTGAATCAAATTTTAAAATTTATTTACACTCACAGTTATCTTTAAACGTTCATCTTCTAATTTTAACTTCTATAACACAGTTTTGATTACAATAAAATTGTATTAGTAAGAAATCGTGAAAATTTAAAAAGAAATATAGTCCATAGTCACGTTGTTTGATGAAAAAAATCTCTAGTGAGGATGATTAAAAGTAAAAAATAAGTCAGAGTTAATCATGATATTACATAAAAGACACTTGACAAGAAAATCGTTAATTCCACTTCTTCATAATTTTAGTGTTGTTCATATTATCTAGATTAATATTTGTGTTTTGGTCTAAATATTCTTCTATATACATGTATGTGATGGATGTTATTATCTAAATAATATATTTTTTATATTCAGATGTTTTTGTGATAAATATGCTGTGTGCTATTTTTGTTTAAACATACAAAAAAAAACACCATAGAAATATCGATGATTATCACTCCCGAATACGGTACTGTAGGCATTATTTCTGTAAAACATAATTAACGATTTATTATGTAGAAAAAAAAAGAAGAAATATCTTAACTAGATGAATAATTTTGTATATGAATAACACAAAATTATCTGATCATAAATATATAGTACTTTGTCTCATATATAAGTGTGAATGATATTTAAGAACTGAAAAGACTAAACCAACTAATATGGAGTACATTGATCTTTTCAATTCTTTTGATTTATTTTATTTAGTTAATAATTCAAAGTTTATCTAGGATGATTGATCTTCTAATAAAAGTACTTAAAAATCCTTCAATATTAAAAAAAAAGAAGTTTTTTTGCTAAGATTCAATGCCCTTGGGAATATTTCTTTGCTTATCGTCTAATATGAATTATAAATAAATTGATATAATATTATCAAAATCACAAATCTTTTAAATGTATGCAATAGTCATTTCATTTTATTTTATTTTATTTTGTCTCAACTTCAAAAAGTTTAAAAAATAATCGTTATATCTATCATGGCTTTATTTTTCTGTATAATATTTTAGAATTTGATTAATAAATGGTTGTTCAATTACTCATTTATATCGTGTTAGTAATAATAATTTATAATTATAAATATCTATTGTTCTTGTTTTATGAAAGAAAAGTAATTGTAATAACCAAAAAAGACCATGTGTATTCAAGAACGTCCTATTTAATCATGCATTATAATCGATATTGACAACAAAATACTTTTTGAATCGAGGTTAAATCTATTCTACTTTTAACATACAAGAGAAGAATATACAATATATATATATTTTTATCTATATACGAACGTCTGACAAATAAGTCAAGGATACGTTAAGTGACATGATGCTCTGCGATATACTCTTTATTATGTTGAATGAAAACTAATATTACATAATTATACATTTTGAGATAACCATGTTTGGACATGAAATGTTGCCTGTCTTTTTATATACTGAAATGACAGGATAAAAAAAAAAGAAGTAGAAGAAGAAGGAAGAGATTTTCATGTTACAAATATAAATGTAACATATATATATATATATATTTCATAATTTTAAAATATCTGTAAAATAATGATACAATTTTTTTAGAATAACCTTGACATTATATTCTGTTTTAACTAAAGTGTTCACTTCACCTTTGTACTTCCTTTTAAAATACAATCAAATATAAATGTTCATTTAAACTAGTATTTATAGAAGATACATGGTAAACAAATCGTATATATAAAAAGTATACAATTTGTTGGTTGTTATAAAATGTAACAACATCTTGCGTCATATTTTGATAACATATTTGATTTAGTATAACAACGAAATGTTCCTTTTTTTCTTTTCTTTTTTTTCTTTTTTTTTTTGGAAATTAAATTAAATTTTAAACAAGAATTTGAAAAATATTTTTTTGAAACATAGAATTAAACCATCAATTGAACTATTTCTGAGAAAATATTGAATGATACATAGTATACTATTCAATTCGACTATATTTAAATTTTAAGTTTTATTTTGTTTCAATTTTAACAATTTATTCAAAATAATTCACCATTTATTGAGAGAAAAAGATATATATATATATATATTTTTTTTTTATTGAGAACGATACCTCTTCTATTGAAAAACATTAACATCTCTATTTAGTTTCCGTTATAATTTGACGACATATTTTCTCATGAGAAAGACGAAGAAAACAAGTTGACAATATTCTGACGAGGATAGTAGAACAACTAGAAGAGATTAGGAAGAACGTCAATGAATCATTTTTTGTATATTCTTATAGATCTATTTGTCGTCGTTTTTCTCTTTTTCCCGTTATTTATATGGATAGTCGTAATAAAAATAAGTCCGTTTTTTTTCTTTTCCATTCGCACTCTATATATTATGGATGATAATAAAAAAAAACCTAAAAAAAAAAAAAATGCTCCATTAAAAACTGATGGGAATACTATCCCACTCTTGTTTTCTCTGTACGAAAGCAAAAAATGTTACTACAACACATATTATCTGAATAATCTGTCTGTGATGTACGCGCATCATCTTTTTTTCTTCTTTTTCTTTTTCCCATTGCGTTGTTGCTCCTCTCACTCTGTATCATTATCGTTATTCAAAACAGAAGTCTTCTCTATTTAGTTACGTTTTTGACAAAAGAAAAAAGAGAGAGAGATTGAGAGAAAAAGAAGCATAGTCAATGCTCAATATGTTCATCACTACATCGAAGAATATTTGAACAGAAAAAAAGTTTTATTTCGATAAGAAAGAAGAAGAAAAAGAAATTATATCGTTCACCTTAACTTTTTTATTGCGCGAGATCTTTTTTCCTTTTATTATTGATAACTAATTTTAATGTTGTCTATTTTTTTGACCTTTAACAACTAAAACAGAATCATACAACATTTATGCATCTCAAAAACAGAAATCAGTGAAAAAGAAATATACAATGCTCTTTTCATCGGCATTAAGTACGTATATAATTGGCTTTTAACTTAAATTTTATAGTTTAATTAAAATAGTGTTTATGATTAATAGAACAAAATAAATTTACAGAGAAATTGAGTTCTCTAACATCATGAATATTAATCGTCATTACTTAGAATCATTTCTAATAGAAACATTTTGAAAACTACATTCTAAAAGAATAGATAGTTTATTAGAAATGTAAAAAATGTTTTTATTATTTCTAAAAGTCTACAATGTTTCACCTTTTGTCCATGGAATGTTGTATTTTGTACGTTCGAACAGTGTATATTAGTACAAAGGAACGTTACATAACCCCAAAGATCTCTGTCGGAGAAACCTGTTCTAAATATATCGATTAGCTCACATTAGATTGCGTAATACGTTAGTTTAGACAAGATTTTAACAGAAAATGTTTCATATGTTAGATTGAGTTGAAAAGAAAAAGTTATATTCTCCAAAACTCTAATAATTTATAAATTGTACATTTATGACTAGATCCATTGTGTTTAAGTAATAAAATTTGTCTTAATTTATATTATAATTTATCAGATTTCTTGTATTATTGAATAAGCAACACATTTTATTTAACAAACGATGAATGGGAATGATGAACAGAACAAACATTAAAACCATTTGTTTGTACATAACAAAAGTAAATGGACGTGATCTCTAATTTTTCTTTTTTTTCTTCTTTGTCAAATTTAAAGACCTATAAATGACTAACAAAAGTTTTCTCAATTATATTATTAAATATCTTCTTGCCATCTCCTCTACATGTGCATCCTGTCAGAGAGTATTTAGTAGGTCATTTTTCACAAGTACATCTATGGATACTTTATTTCCTTGAACAATAAACTTTGCCCTTGTTCATTTTGTATGATGTGAGTGTGAAAATGGACATAATGTCTTTTGAATAGTATTCATCCATTAAGGTGCTACTGTCACTTGTATATATATAAATATATATATATATATATAATATATTGTATTGAATCAAGGTTCTTTTGTTTCTTTTGATATACTAAAAGTTCTTATATTTTTTCTTTTTAATAGCCAACTCATTTTCTTTAGAGTCTTAATTTTATCTTGAAAATATTTTTTAAAAAACTATAGATCAAGAAGTCTATTTATCAAAATCGAATACCTCTTTTTTTTTATTATTACTGAATGATGATCTATAGTGTCACGTCGATGATGATGATGGTGATGGTGATGATATTCATTGTGTGAATAATGTCATCATCATTATGATAATAATAGTGTTCTGTATTTGTAGTTATTTATCTCTCTATTTGTCACGTATCATTTGAATTATATTCGTTTAAAAAAACTCAATCGTTTTTGATCCGTATAATGACCTTTTTTTTATTTCCTAGCAGTTTGTTCTATTAGTTATTTCTTTATATTTATGATGTTACATATAATTAACATTGATGTATACAATACATCCTTCGATTATATTTGCTACTGCCCTTGGTTAATATACATTGTAATCTAAGAAACAGTTGTTGCAATCTTCTTCTTCATCCTGTTGTTGTTATTATTAAGTAGCATAACAAAGATGCTTTTAAGTTGTTGATAATTGGAAGAAAGTGGTTTACCAGGCATCAAAAGATTATAAGAACAAATATTAATTTGATCTGTCATGTCTTTTCTGTGAATTGAAAACTATGTTTAAAAAAAAGAAAACGTTGTAAAATACCGTATACTCTTTTTACCATATCTTATTTACTCACTACTTTACGTCGTATAATTCTGATAAGATGAACGATTGTAACATGTGTTTATCAGTTATCATTTATTTTCTTGCAATCCATTATTATTTTTTGCTTGTTACAACTACATGTTCTTTGTGTTCGATATTGTGAAAATGCAGTTTCTTCATAACAAAAATAACAACAATACATCATTAAGTGTCCTGTTGTGCTAAGCTTTCAATGTTCTATCTCTATATCAAAATTGAATTCTTTAGCATTTACTCTCTTTCGAATGTTTTTAATTAATTTAATGGATAATGTGTAATATTTTTACATGATTTTGTTATGTCACGAATAATTTGAATATGCAATAGATGAAGATTATGGCAATAAATAAATACATGAATAAATTTAAAAGTTAATATTATATCATATCTTCATATAGTTTAACACTCATTTACTATTTTTTTTATTAATGGAGTGTTCCAACAGTTTTGTTACCTCATTATCTGTTGAACAGTTTTGTACTGTTGTATCATTTCTTCATGTATAATAAAAGCATGAACAGTTGAATATTGATGGTACATTGTGGCCAGACAGTGTTGATAAATAATGAATATATACACATACACATATTTCATCGTTTTGCACACACACACACACACACACACACATACACAACAACGAACGACAGTTGTTAATCAAACACTACTATTTTTCATGCTTTTATATATAAAGAATAAATCTTCTTCTTGTGTATAACCTCACAGGCATCTAACTGTGAATATATTTTTTCATATAAACAAATATTTAATTGTCTTGTCTCTAAGCATGAAATTTTAATTAATAAAAAATATTTATTCACGTTCACATTTAATAATCATTTTTTTTTTATAGTTTTACTACAGAGAATTGACCATAAGAGGAACTGAAAAATGAACAGATTGATATGTTTCAAGATATTTTAGTTTCACTGCTGTATATATATTTCTTTTCAAACAAATTCATTGCAGCTCCTCTAATCTAGAAATATCTTTACTGTAATACATTCGATAAGTACAAAATTTTCATAGAATGTTAATCATGATAAAGTATGACCGTGATAAAAAATTTATCATTATATCTTCAGTAAATCTATATACAGAATACGTCATTTTTATGTAAAGATTATACAGAACTTAATTGACTTGACAAAACTCAAGCGTCTAGACTTTGAAAATAATTTTCTTATAATCTTCAAGAAATCAATTGTTTTAAAGAGAAATTTGTTTAGAGAAAATGAGAGAATTTTCTGAATATCTGGTGTCTTGTTAAAAAAAAATAAATTTATCGTTGTTGTTTTTCTGGTGTCCTAAGTATTCAATGTACTCGTCTGATTATGTTATGAACGTTCTGAGTAATTTGGTTGAAGTCTGACTCAGTAGTCTGGTCTTCTCACAGCTGAAATCACTATTTTTTATTCTTCATATCTTCAAGTTAGGTTTACATGATTATATCGAAGACATTTTATTCTATACTTCATGTATTGATCATATTTGAAACATATCGTAAATCATCCTAGTTTTCTAATGTTTTTTTCTGAAAAATCGTCTTTTTACAATAGTTGTTAAACTTATTTTTCTACAGAAAGATACATCATCTACAAAATCGCGAAAATCATAGGCCTCTAGTTATCGTCTATAAACAGTTATTGAAGAACATCTATCGAAGAAAACTGGTTTTCAGAAAACTCTGAAAATCTTTGATACTAGCGTGTCGTTTATGTTTTTTTAAAGTACACATTATAGATGACTTGAATATGCATTTATCTCAAAATTGTAGTTTTAGAAAAAATTGACTTTTCTCAGAGAGAAGTCTTTATCACATTCCGATACATAAATATTAATTAAGGGTCTCCTGCTCAGAAACCTATTATCGATAGGATCTTTTCGATCTTAATGGAGTTTTCAGTGAATGTTAGTATTATCGAGGTACGTTCATAGTAAAAATTCCATTACGTCCAAAATAGTAGAAATTCATATTCTATCGATTTGAGTACTCAAAACTTTGAAGTATAACATTTCTAAGTACGAATATGTAAATTATCTAATTTTTTACTCTAATAAAGTGACAGTGTTGAAGTAATTTTCATCACCATAATGTTATTTAATGAATATATTATTTCTTTGTTTCAGGTTTGCCAATTGCAATCGTGGTTTTAGTTTGCTTTGGATCTGCGGGTGTTCTTATTGCTTTTCTTGTTCTACGCGTACGATCGAACAGCAAACAACGTACCTCCGGAGATGATCATTCCCAAATGGAATGGGATGATACAGAATTAAATATAACTGTCAACCCGTTAGATGAAACAAAGGTCAGTACTAATCAAATTTTCTCGCTTTTTTAGGTTATCGATCATTACTTTTAATTAAAGATACTACTTCGACTTATGAGAAAATCTTTCACTGGTACGCTCTTCCTCGGTTTTTAACTGAATTATTCTAGTTAAAATAAAAGCTAAAAAGTTCAGATTAGGCGCCGTACACACCATAAGTGGAAGAAAAATGTGTTTTGGACTTTTGAAACTTTCGTACGTTTTATAAGAGGTGATTGTCCGGCACCATTTGTTCTTGAGAGGAAATATAGTTCTCTCTCTCTCTTTTCCGTTTTCTTCAAGTCTATGTGATTGATATTAAACATGAGTCATTGTTATTTCTGATCTCTACGTGCACTGAGGTAGAAACTAGTTACAAAACAATAGCTAGAATGCCGTGTCTGTCGGCATCGCAACTTGTGCGTAGCGTAATTGCAATCGAGTTTATCGTTTTAGAAAGTCGTACCGTCATCTTCAAATGATATTGACCATCATGCTAATCGACTCGATTCATCGGCATCCAGTACAGATGATGAATCAAATGAGTATGAATCGGATGAAGCACCCGAGAAAGTGGTTGATCGCGAATTAGAATGGGATGATTCGGCCGTTGAATATGGTCCGAAAAAAGTTTAAATGGATACAAATAAAAGCGATAATATTTTCTGTCGTCGTTACACCATCCATTTTTTTCTTTCTGTGTTGTTTGTTCGTTTTATTGTTTTAATATGAAAAGAACAACAAGATATTGAACGGAAACATATGTGATGGTTTAAAGAATACTCGTTTTAGTTTTTCTTTTTTTTGTTCATTGTATTATTCAATGCTTATTTCTGTCTCTTTCTGTAAGATGACCTTGTTTATACTTAACGAGTTAAAATAAATAAATATGACTGATTATATCTGTATACGACAAATCGTAAGTTTGGATTGTATTCTAGAAGAAGTTAACCGGTTTTTTTGTAATTTTTAGTTTTCTTTTCTCATTTACGTGTGTGTGGGTGTGGGTGTGTAATGAGCAGTATTTTTCATTGTACAAATTCTAATTAATAATCTTTCTCTTTCTCATTTGTCCGTTGTCTCTTATTTCTCTCTATAGTTGTTGTCATCATCATCTTCTTTTTTTTTTTCGCCAGAAATGTCTATCGAAAATAAATAATCCAATAACAGCATTAAATACTCATTTTTAATAATCAATGATTAAAATTTAAAATTATAGCATACAAAAAATGAGAAAGTACAAGTTTTGTTTTATACACAGTTAGTATGACTTTCGTATTTGATAATAGAATAAAAAAATTCTTATTTTTATTAGTATTTCCATCTTTTTACTACGTTTTTAACAAAAGAAAAATATTACAAATGTATTAACGATAACGAAAGATCGTTGCTATTTTTTATTATTAATTCAAAAAACAAAAAAATTTAAAAATGTAACACTTTTTTTAAAGCGTTCCAAGCTCTCATATGAGATTCTTCACAAAATTATTAAAACAATCGTTTTGTTTGTAACTGTGTAGTTGATTCTTTTATATTTCATCGTTCATATGTCAAACAATTTGTCTCATCAATATTAACTATCAAAAAAAAAAAATATTTTCATATTCTGATCTGTTTAGAATGTGAAGAAACATGTACACGAACAGCTCAGCACAGATATTATAACAGGTATTTATTTTACATAGCGATCTCTAATCGTTTATGATGAGAAACAAAACAATTTTATCTTAATGATATCAAGTAATGTGGCACTCTCTCACATAAACAATGAAACGCATGAGAATTAGCTGAACAACTGAAAATAAAAACAAAATATCTATCATTTTCTGTTTCCTTTTGACAAGCTAATATGAGAGCTCACAACACTATAGAAAAATTAAAGAATTTTGTATGAAATTTTCTAATTTTCTTTGTAAAATTAGTTCCATTTAATGAAACAAAATCTGTTAATTCTGTCTGTTCTGTTATAAGCGTTGCATGAGGTTCATCCACCAAGCTTATGATACAACCTGTTGTTGTTTTGCAGCACCACAATGAATAATCATTGTCAATACGATTTCTTGCCCTGTTATATCGAATAAGTTTGTGTCGTTCACGGACTCAGAAGTTTATCACTAGTAGTAATTAGGACAGTTTCGTTAAATTACCAATATTCAATTTAATGAAAAAACGAAATAAGGAGTGAGAAAAATTCAAAACTAGTCTCAGAGTTGCATTGCTGTAGTTTCTTCGAAGCACGTTGTAGAAATCTTAAAATTTCTCCACATTTGTGGAACCGGTATTGAGCAGGATAGCCAATGCTTACCAGTAGCCTTTCTTCTGGTTAGATCTTACACATAATTGTGTTAGAAAACTTTCGTTTTTTAGACAATTTTTAAATGTTTAGTGAAAACTACAGATATTTGAAAGACGGCTTCACTATCTATCGCCTTGTTCATTATTTTCAAACTGATCGATGCAAAATGGTGCTAGCAGTTTTATAACTTTTTGTCTTCCTCAATTAATTAATCATCACTGAATCTCTTTTTGTTAACTTTCACGCCGGATACTGTTCAGGTTTCTTGAAGATACACCATATCTTGTCTTACGTTTTCAAAATAATTTTAGAAACTGTTATGCTCTGTGAATCGTCGTGCATTCATGTAAATTTGTCATGATCTAATGAACGATTATGGCCTAAATCTTTCGTAATAGAGATCAAAGGTTCACATCAGGAGTGGAGCTGCTGCATGTTTTTTTCAAACAAACTAAAAACTGAATTTTTACGACCTGTAACAATGCATCTTTGAAAGTTTCAAACCAAAAGTCAGTTTGATTTACTTGCAAATAAAAGCAGTGCCTATTGTTTTAACAAAAGATAATTCACCTTGTTGCGAACATTGATGAAATTTTTTTCCGAGATAGGCGAAAGTAGGAAACTAGAAAGTTAGGAAAGCAGGAAAGCTTTTGAAGCAAGATGATCTACTGCTATGGAAGGGATGAGATCATTGTGGATAGTGGGGTGGCGGTAGGTTGAGAGTGAATAATCAAAGAATATTTAGGTCAGCCTCGTTAGCCTCCCGTGAGGAGGAGAGGATTTATCACAACTACATACTACTAGAGTCAACGTATACGTTGGATCTGGTAGTACGCTATACACCTAACGCGTATACGCTATTTATCACTCATAATGAGCACATGTAACTTCATGTTACATGCGGGAAGATGTTACATATGAATATTCGTTTAGCGTCGAAAATTCGTGTTCTCTGAAAAGTTTGGAAAATTGATAACTGAAAATTCCCTAAAAATTCGCGAAATGCTTATACTTTCCTGCTTTCCGAACTTCCTACTTTTTTTTGAAACCCGTCGTGATTATAATGCCTGATAGAGAAGAATATTGTGCTACTGACACTAAAAATTACTTTCTGTTTCTTAACCTAGGTTTCAAAAAATGTTGTCTTAATATTTTCTGACTTGCTGGTTTCTTTATTGAAGTTTGAACCCTGTTTTTGCTTTATCTCATTTTCAGTTTGTGGCAAATGCAAATTCTCCACCACGCCTGCGTAGTACAATAGTAAATTCACTTTTTTAAATCTCTATACTATTGCTTAATATACCATGCGCAAAATGTGCTTTAGACTACACTATCTAACGGTCACTTGCACTTTCTCATCATTTGGCATAATACACAACTTTAAGAACGTACGACACATTAAATATTTTTACTGGATTGTTCTTGTTTATTATTATTTTATCCTAGAGTTTCGATACCATTTTGTCCATGTTATTTTTGTCTTATTTTTCTACCTTGTATTGTCAATATTCTATTGTATTTATAGTCAAGGAATAACCGGTTATTATCTCCTTCGTGGTTATCATAAATATTGTTTTATTGAACAATATTCATCTCGAACAATAATTAAGGATACATTTCATGGTCACACCTGTCTATTTTTAGACAATTTGTTAAATCATAAATGATCCAATAACATTCGCATACATTAAATAAATTGAAAATTAATGTTAAAAAATAGAAACATTCATAATGGATTAATTCTCAACGGATATGTAATTTATATAAATATTTTATCAATATTAGATCCTATTAATAATTAAAAACTTCTACAGTTAACATTTTATTATGTATTTTTCCATTCAAATAGAAATATGTCAAATAAGTTTAACGTTGCCTAGGATTAGAGAATAATTTTTTGTTTTTCATTAAATATTTTGTGTACAATGTTGATAGATCCAAATAATTTTAAGTCTCATATATCTGTTGAAACTTTGAGTTCTGAATTAGCTAATGTATTGTCGAATTATTTAATTTTACAAGGAAACTCTACACAACATTGTATTCATCAAAGTAAATTAAAAAATATTCTCTCATTACCTACTGAAAATGAGACGAAATGCAGTATTTCTTCTCACACATGTCGGCGGATAGCACGTCCTGTTCAAATTAAGCAAACTTCACTTTTTCAACAACAGAAAATAATTGAAAAACATTTTAAAGCAAAAATTAAAACAGTTCACATTCAACAATGTAAATTGTTCGAATTAAATAAATCTTTACGTGTTGATCCGTTGAGCGATAATTTCAATGATCAGTTAAATTGTCTACCTCTGAAACGATCACAATCGGTCGCTTTGGTGACTTTGACTAGAAACGGATATATCAAAAGTACACCAAGCGTTAACATAAGCGCAAAAAAATCCAATAAAAACGTTAGCAAATCAAAGAAGAACAGAAGATCATCGGAAGATAAGGCCAGGTATGTGTACAACTTGAATACTATGCATTTTATTTATACTATTTTATGCTATACTATGTATTTTCATTGAATTTTGAGAAAGATTACTTTCGATAATAATTCACACTCTATTTTTAACGCGTTTAGGTCCTTTGAGTAAAAAAGAAGGTTCACAATGCCCTACTAGTGCTGTGATGTTTGCCATTTGGAGAAAAATCAAAAATACATAAGAAAATATATGCGTGTTTCACTTCTTTTTAAATAGTATTTTCAAGGTCTTTACCAAAAATAAACTTTCGGTACTTTTTAGGAAAACAACGAAAAAGAAGAAGAAAAAAGGGGGAGAAGGCGAGAAAATCAAGCAACTAAAAGAGAAACATCATGCATTAGTTGAGGAAAATTCTCCTTTTCGAACAATTGATGAGATAAAGGATGTGAACACTATTCCATTGCTAACAACGGAAAAACCCGATTTAATATCGGCAAATAGTGATCATCGGCTTGTTGAGGAATCAATTAAAGAACTAAAACAGGTGAATGCAAAAGAAAGAAAGAAAATTTATGAACTTGTTGAAAAACAAAACTCAATCGATAATTATGAAAAGAAAATAATAGGACCATTATCTCAGACTCCTCAAACAGAATTCCCCGCTTATATCCTAGAACAAAAACCCCATAGAAAGTCTTTGACTATGAAAACAGATCAATATCATTATAAAAATAAATATTCTTCGATTGCATTTGATAATAATTCGATTGTGACTGGTGACGATGGTGATCAACATAGAAATCTTTCTGTCAGTTCTCAATGTTTAAATCAAATTCAAACAGTTTATAGACAAAAACCGAAATTTAGATTCGATTATGTTAGTATAAATAATTTTCCAAATAAATTAAATGTAAAAGAAATATTTGTTGCTAATGAAGGAAAAAATAAAAAATTGAAATTAAAACGAGACAATATTATTTATTGTCCAAAAACTTCACAATCAAAATTTCGAAAATGTTGTGGTATTAATCATGATCTATTAATGGATGCATGGAAGATTCTTGAAGGTTTTTTTACAATTAAACGTCATGTACCATCTGATGTCATTAATGTTTCATCAATTCAACGAACATTAGATGATCAAAAATTTCCAATAACAAAAGAAAATATTCGTAAAAGATACGTTAAACAGTACAAAAATAAATATTTTAAATCATTCGGTTTAGAAAGTTTAAAAGGACAATTATTTGATACGATCAATGATTTAGCAGATTATAAACGAATGATTGATACACATATTGAATGACGAATATAGTTTGAGAATAATATTCACAGTATTATTCATTCTAATATGCTATGTCAATGATGACATGATATAAAACTTTTTTCTAATGAATAATTTTGACGTCATTTGTTCGTATTAAGACGACGTGGATTGAAACTTGTCACCAAAATTCTTATCATAATCCATCTGTTGATTTGTCTATGTCTATTCTTTTTTATTGATTTATTCAATATTTTTTCCAGGTAATTTTGTCTATTATGTATCACTCAAATAGTCAACAATTAATAAAAATTGTCATTGTTGATTAATTCTACTTTTTTTTCTTTTTTTTAGTTTTTACATGCTTTCATTAAATGATATGATCGTAAGATGATCGGATAAAATGCTTATCTTTAAATAAAAAAAGAAAAGACGAATATATTACTAACGAATATGAGAAACATGTAATTAATTTAATACACTATGACATCGATCTTTCACAATGTGT
>CAJNOQ010001592.1:0-30071 GCA_905250885.1 Didymodactylos carnosus | reverse complement strand
TCGCGTTAATGAGTCAGAAATAGTTCAACATTTGTTAATTGGTAACAGTAGGTGTAGTATTCAATTTGAGAAAAGTTTAATTTTTGATAGGGAAGAAAATAAACATCGTAGAAAAGTATTAGAGGCAGTTTATTCAATAGCAAATAAATCATATAATAATAAATGAATGATATGTAATCAGTGGAAAGCTAGTATCAGTAAATGGATAGGGGAAAAATCATGTAGTCTTTTTAGAGCAAAAACAATAAATTTAAATAATAATAGTCATTATAATAGTCAAATAAATAGTCATAATATAGTTAGTCAACAATTAGTTTTAGGATTACAACAAAAAGGCAAATGTAGTTTAAGAGCACAACCACGAGCTAAATATAAATTTTATGTTGTTTTTTGACAATTGTACTTATTATTTAATTTTCACCTTTTGTACAACCGTTATTTCATCTATTCACCACAATGTCAGTCAACATGATATTTTAACTGCTCATCTTTATGCATATTCAATTGTAACTTCAGAATCATCACCTTATCATCTTTTACTGTACTTATTATTTATTTCTCACATTTCTTTTTGGGACGTATGTCATGTCTCTCGGGTTTCTGGATTTCAATAAATGTAATTTCCAAACATCATCCTTTTATACATCTGTATTTGCAGCTGTTGAACATCTTTCACGCACATTTTTAATGAGCTCTTGTATATAGTGTGTTCTTTTATGTAATTACTTGTTATACATATAATTTGTACTACTTGAGAAAGAGTCGGTTTAGACTTCGGAACGTTTAACAGTTGTAAATAAATTTATAAAATAAAATAAAATTCTACGAGGAAAACGAAATTAAAGTTAAGTATGCTTAAAAGTAAATAAGGACAGATGGTCCAATAGTCCAATTACCATATAGAAACATTTAATTAATTGTTTCTTAAAAATAAGAACGGAGAAAACATATTTGTATAATCCGCAACAATTATAGAAAATCATGATTAATCATAACTAAATTATAAATAAATAACTTTAGTATTGACCGTTAGTTTCTGACACGTTCGGAGAGTGTTACTAACAATTTCGATTTATTTTTAATTAAACAATCAACATCTTTACAGCAAAAGGCATAGGTAGATACATGTAGACAATTATCGAGGCAAACATTAAAGATTCTTTTTCTTGTCAATAGTATTTATTATTGATTTAACGATTGAATCCATTTTGTGTTCGAAAAAAAGCTTTCTGTCGTGATAATGTGACCGTAAAATACGTTGGTCTGTTTTGTTCAAACTAGTTTATTTTAATCTCTAATTAACCGTATACTTCGAAGTATCCTCTACAAACTGGGAACGAATGAAGAAAAAATTCAAAACTTGAAAATATCGCTAGTTTTGGGCTCAGCGAAGATTTTTTCACCTCACCTTACGGTTAGTTTCGCTCGAAGCAAGCATTTCGAAGCAAACTCTGGATTCAAAAGTTGTTCAAAATTGAATTCCAGAGTCCCTCACGAGAGATTTTTCCAAATTCTCTGTTTTTGGTATGTAAATTAAATTTTTAAAATTTTAAAATTTCATATTTTTCAATTTAAAAATTAAAAAAACTCTTGTGAGGGACTCCGAAATTCGATTCTGAACAACTTTTGTATTCAGAGTTTTGCTTCGAAATGCTTGCTTCGAGCAAAACTAGCCGTAAACTTTTCGCTCTAAAATTTCCTCGGGAAGGTGAAAGTTAAATTTCTGCGTCAAACTTCATTCGGGAACAATGAAAAGTTTTTCTCCTTATACAAGTTAATGTTCTCTATCGAACTACGTCAGAATTAACTTTTCATATGAAAAATTGAAGGTTTTATTGAAATTTTAAAAATAGGCAGAAAACCCGAAAAAAACTTCAAAATTGTTTTAATCAAAAACCACAAATCCGGGAACCGCAAGCTTTGCTGAGACATATACTTCGAAGTGTCCTCTACAAACTGGTGAAAAAAAACGGGTGGGACGACTCCGTCCCATAAGTGGTAGAAACAGGGCATATATTGCGTATTTTCTAATGGATCAACTAACATCTTCTATCATTTGGCCATCTATAGTTCTTTGAATTGTTACCAATTCTTTAGTATCGATGTATTGTACTGTTGTATGTTTCGATCGATTATTTACTGGTATTTGGATTTCCATAGTTCGGTGATTTTTATTATTTGTGAGACCATTAGACAATAGCGACAGCTTATGTTTTCGACGATTTTTAACAGGTACAATTACGGTAACAGAATATCGTTGTACACAATCATTATCAATTAAATTTTTCTTATTTAAAGAAAAATTGTATAATGAGTCATAGGGGAAAGATTTGAGATCATTTGAATTCACTTGAATACCAACGTTTTTCGACCCGTTACGACGGCTTCGATATTGATAATAAGGAATCGAATAATATTGTGATTTATCCCATATAGTGTTACCACTCATCGATCGACGATTGAGTAAACGATTAACACGAAGACTGCTACTTGGTGTTATAGTTAATGATTTTTTATAGCTATTATCTGTCTTCATTGATGTTAATGATGCATATCGTAAACGTTTATCATGATCATAGAATCTATTTGTGCGCGGACTATTATAAAATAAATCATCAAAACTGTTTGTTTTTGTTAATAAAACTCGTTCATCATATCCATTCGCAATTCTCATCAATTCTATTTGTTGTTGTTGTTCATAACCCCATTGAACGTTTGCGTCACGAACAAGAATATGTTGTTCTCCTTGATTAGCGGCTCCTATGAAAAAAGAACTTGAATAGTTTTAATCATTGCAATATTTTAAAACTTGCTGATACCTTGCGGAATAATAATCATTTTACACATGAGTGGTAATCGTGTTGAATCTCCATCAATATCAATTGTCACCATTTCAGCAAAATCAAAATGTTGTTTATTTCTACCAATACATGGTACTTCCATTTGATCAGTGAACAATGTTCGTTCATATTGATTATCTTGTTTGAGAGACGAATATCCATCGGTAAAAATGACTTTACTATACGATGAAGTAAGTAATTTAGTTACATCCAATTTTAATGGTATAGTTGTTAATGCACGTTGTCTTTTCTTTGGTTCATTGTATTTTAGTGATGCGTACAAATCGAAAGAATCATTCATTGTTAACGAGTCTAGTATACCTTGAATACGAATTACTATATTGTTGTTGAATTGAGACAAATATTTTCTAATTTTCACATCCTACGTTCTTTTTCTAAAAAGAGAAATACAATCTATAAGACAAAAGTTCATTATCAACAACCTAACAAAAAAGGAGTTATCGTTGTTCGTACATAATATATTTTGGGCGAACTGACTGGAACAGAACAACGAAGATATAACTCACGAGCGAATCTTCCCAAGCGTTCAAAATCTTTTCTACTTAAAGTTAGTTTTTCTAGCTGGAAACAACTCTTGATGCTGATCATGAATCGGATATTTGTTTGTGCTTTAATTAAGTTTCTGAGACTCTTAGAAGTCTGGTCTCTCTAGAGACCCATTCTAACTCTGAGAATCAAGAGGGTCTGATCTCGCCAGTTTGTAGAGCTCATCGAGTGGACTCTATGAACATGTTTTAGAACTATCAAAGAACTTTTAATTGTATTAGAGCAGGTTTACTATCAAAAAATTTGAAAAAGTCAGATATTTTGCTATACTTCCAATCAATATTTTTCGAACCCAATTAAAACTTGTTCAATAGTTAGTTCTAAAACTTTTCTATTTTGTACTAATTTGAAAACAAGATTTTCAATATTGTTAGAGTATCGTCACCATAAAAAGGATGATGTTCATTTTTGAGAAATTAAATTATATATCATGTTTTAGACATTATCTCGACATGTTTCTAATCACAGAAAAACAATTCTATTGGGTTTTCTCATCTTATCCACTCTGCTGCTTTTTTGACCTGGGGAAATTCTCCATATTATTGTACTATTAATAAATTAATAGAAATAGAGACTCATAAATGTTCAGCATTATAATAATGTACAGAGAAATTGGTTAATAAATATTAGTTAGAGGCTTTACATTCCAGTCAGTCATTCTCTTGTTTAATACTCATCTCAAAATAAATGATAGATTCGATTCGAGAACAAAGAAAATTGAACCATGTCTAATTTCTTATACACTATGATAATTTTACGAGGTGTGTATGTTTCTACTGTCACACATATAATAGTTTCCGTGAACAACTGATGACAATATCGAATCCATACGTGCAAAAAGTCAATTGTTTATTGATTTTTAAAAATTCTCTATCTAATCATGATCATCAATAACAACAATATCATCCACAATATTGCAAAGACGTTTTTTATTCTTTTTTAAAAATGTCAACTAATCTAACTGAGACACATCAAATTTCTCTTTTGTTTTATTCGATTTAATAATATTATTCATTATAAATTTCTACTTTCTATATAGAAATACGTTTTTGTTTTGTTTTGGATCATCAGCAACATATGTTTGAGATATTACAAACGAAAATGAAAGTACTAAAAGTGAACAACAAAAATGAGACAGTGAGAGAATGTTTACTCCTTAAATATTACAGACGCGCCTTTTTTCCTTAATATTTGACTGTACTCATTCTGTAGATCAAACACTCCTTTTTAATCCTCGAAAGGAGAACATTTTTTTACTTCTCTCATTCACTGGCTTTTCAGCTGTTTTAAAGGTAATACTGGTAAGTCTTACAGAAAACCAATTTTCAAAAACTATCAAAATTCTATGATCATGTGACTTAAAATATACCAGTCATAGTCAGTGTTTCATGTTCTTTCCAATGGTGTCATTGAAAATTATTTCAGTCCATTCATACGCATTCACGAAAGAAAAAGATTGGATGGTTCTATAATTTTTCACAGGGAAAACTGATGCTTTCTTGAAAAAATATTGTTTCAAAGAAATAAAGAACTTGTTAAACAATTCTAAGGTTCTAAGGACATATTCAGAAAGATGATACTCAAATACACATGTTTACACATTTTGCTTCTTTTCTAGACTTTGTTTACCAAGAGAAAAATGAAAGAGTAAAAGGTAGTATCGATCTGATCCTATAATTTTTCATAGTACGGTATTTGTAAAAAAAATGTTATTGTTTAATAAATAGTTTTTAAGTTTTATTTTTGTACAGTTTTCTTTAATACACGTATTATCAGATATACATAACAAATCTATCTTTGCCACAAAGAAAGAAGCATTCGTTTTCTTTGGGAAAGCGACAATTGGTAGAACGACAACTGGGCTCTTCGACAATTAGTCACCGAATTGGTCGCATGCTTAACATTAACTAAAAAAGAATTTTGGTTAATATGCCGCCTTATGGGCTTATCAAGGAATCAAAGTATTTAACGTACCGTCAAAGTCGCAATTAGTTTAGAAAGGAAAGAGCAACTGATCAAAAGGCATGAAATGGGTACTAAGTAGATAATCCGACTGCTCAACCGTATGTATGGTCGATCAGTAGAAGAAAAATCACCATTTAATTTTTCTCAAATCTTGTCTGCTATAACTAACTATTACTACAACTGAACGAAATAAACCATTATTGATGTTCAACGGCTTTAAGTACACAGTCGATAAAACCGCCAATGAAAAAACGTTTTGGAAATGTGAACATTGTGGAACAATAAAGCGTCAACCGACATTTGAGCGATCCCAACGTTAGACACTTTTCAATATGATTTTTTTTCCGGTCAGGAAAAAAGGGTGAGGGAGTGAGTTTCTTACCACCCTTACCACTTTTCCCAGGTATCAGTTTAAATGATATCGGTAATACATGTTCACGATAACTAGCATGAATTACGACTATTGAAATAAATTTCTGGTACAACTTCAAACATTCCATCAAAGAAGAAATCCTACAAAACAGATTTGTTTGATTCTGTTGTGATTCTCCTTCTAATCGTTCATAGTACTGCCGAACGTAGAAATGTTTCTAGCGAGCAACTGTCCTGTTTCCCTTCAAACTATCAATTTGCGGTAATATCGGGGTTGCTCAAGTGTCGGCGCTTAAATGTCGGTCACTCAAACATCGATTAATCACAATAAAGTGTAAAGGAAGAATTTGTACAGATGTCTTGGAATGTTCTGTTGCTTGTGTTGTTGACATATGTCCTTCCTTTTTTCTCCCTTATTTATTAATTATAATACTCCTTTGGTATTTAATGTTGAGCATGCGACCAACTCTGCCGTGCGATTAATTGTCGTGGAGGCCAGTTATCGCAGCGCCCAGTTGTCTCTGACCAATTGTCCTTCAACCAAGTGTCATGCGACCAGTTATCGTAGAATCGTTTGTAAGCCGTCAAAAAATGGTATCATGCAGAATTCTACTTCGAAGCAAAAAAGGGAAAATAAATGTTCCTACAAATTCTTATACCTTGAGATGGTATAAGAATGGTCGTATATTAAATATTTCTATATTATCTTTCATTTAAGATATTGTACTAAAAGAACATAACTGTTGTCAAATTAGAGAAATTCACTCACAGTTGTTTTAAGTTTCATTCATGTGAGATGTTGTCACATTGATTTTGCATTAGTAGATTTTATGAACTTGATGACGACGTTATACATGATTTTCGATTGTCTATGCTAGGATCAGAAAATATTTTGCATTTTTACAGAATATAACTATATTTTTTATATGCTTTTTAATAGAATTTATGTATTTTAATTGTCCATCATCTCGTATAGAATAAAATTTTTATTTGATGATAACGATATAAAATAATTTTCAGATGTTTCTCAAATATATTATATAACGTGATAACGATGTAATGAACTCAACTCGAGTACTTCGCAAACATCTATATCATTTTTCTTTTTACTCGTCTATATCAAGACACTAACTTTTAATCTCTGCATATCAGTGTTGATCGAAAAAAATCGTTTTCTAATCAATGTTGTTTGACAGAAATAAAATAAAAAGGCACATCATATCAAACAGGCTGTAGTACATGGGAGAGAAAAGAATCAAATCTTAATATCTTGCAATCACACGTTAATATTTCGAGTTGAAATAAAGATTTAACTAATTTTTATGCATTTTCTTATATATAATTTAAACTAGTGAAGATGAAAATACGAAATTCATTTTAACAGTTATATTTAGCTTTCTCAAAACTCTTTTACAAATTAACTGACTTACCCGTTCAAGAAATAGTCATAATGTATAAAGAAATCGTCACTGATTGTATAAAAACAGAGTAAGTGACAGAAACCTATCATGAAAACTTTTTTTTTATTTATTCACCAATAAAAGAAACTGATTTTATATGAAAGAAATGTAACCAAAACAAAAATATTGTTAAAAAAGTGGGTTTTTTACTCTGATATGCCTAAAAGGTAGGTCGTGAAAAATCCTTTATTATTTTTACTTCATTATTCAAGTGGAAAATATGTTCGAATCGAAGGATTACAATGATGTAGAAAACACCATCGGTTTGTTCTGAATCAAGAAACACATCAATATTATATCAAATTATTTAAATCAAATAGAATTAATTCAAATCTTCTATATAAATTTATATGTAGAAAAAAAATTGTAAGAATATTTAAATAAAATAATATTTTTAATATTTCATTTCATCGAAAACAAAAGAAACTATTAATGTCGATTGTGATAAAAATGATAAAAGTCATCTGTTTACTCTTTCTCTCTCTCTCTGTCTGGTGCTTTGATACTCTGGATTCTTTTTGATTCTACTTTTTAGAGAAGAGTATGAGACATAGATTATATGAGGATTTCTAGGAGAAAAATGATGAGAGCTGAGCGTGTTATATATTTGTATGCTGTATGAAAAAGACTGAGAGTTTCAAAATAGTTAATTTCACCTGGTCGAATGTTTATAATGTTTTTATTTTTATGTCAATCAGTTAATTTAATACCGTCGTTCGGTATCAACACATTTGCACTCTTATCAGCTACGATACCAGTGGCATCATCATCATTTGCACCATCTTTCAGGCTCTACAGTAGTGGTGGTTAGAGCCGTAACAAATAAGCGATGTTAACATTACTTATTCACTACGGCTCTATTATCTACTATTTGATGAAAAACAAACGATGTTAAATCTGAAGGTGATTTTTATTCACTATACATACGGTTGAAATAGCATATCGTTACGATAATAAATTCCCCAGGTTATATTCAAACACGCCATCTTGTTTAAAAGAAATACGTTTGGTATTTGATTAAAGATCGAGCGTAAATAAAATATATACATCATTTATTTTGGGGCTTTTCTGGAATTTATTGAAAATTAAAAACACTCTGTCTGACAATCTTGAATGTACACGTTAATAATTTCTACTGCTCACACATGTATATGATGAAAAATCGTTTATTCAAGCTCAAAAATATAAAATATTCGATTTTTATTCAACATATCCGTATCAACAACAAATAATGCTTAGAAATATTCAGAACTTACGCTCTAAGTAACGCATAGTGGTACAATAAAAATTTGTTTATTCACAACATACATAAGCGTACTATTGTTCAACGAACAATCAGTTCCTTAAAAAAATGTATTTTCTACAGCTAAAGGAGCCGTTGACATTGTAGAAGAGCCAGTGAATAATTCTGATTCATAAACAAACGTTCATCATGTTATGCACACAATTATGATAAGTTACAATTAATTTATTCAAATTCAAAATTATGGTGCAACTTAAAAATATATTCTTTCGATTCTTGCAACGAAAAGATGAACTTAAGCAAAAATATATTCCCTAACAGATTTCATCTTTTGTTTTCAGATGGAAACGCTCATGATCTCATATGGAAGATACATCAAAGACTAGATAAGCTCGTTTTTTTGTAGTATTTAGCAGAAAAACAGACTATTGTAAAATCCAAAATTGTAAAGTTTCCTCTAGAATTCTTCATCACCGTGCTTATCTGCTGAATACTATAGCAATTCAATTTCTCTTTTTAGATATAAAAAGCGCATTTAAATATTAGGTTGAAGACAAAATTCATGTGAATAAGTATAGAAATAGCAAACGTGTTTAATGCCCATATTCGAAATCCAGTTCTGTCGGGCAGTGCAGAAGAAATGATACTCTCACTATTTTCCCCTTATCTCACGTGTCATCAGCCAATCACAGCTAAATTGTTTTTAAAACATGTGACATATTTTAACGTTAAAATGCTTTAAATAATAAAGACTCTTCTTTGGTTATCAGCCACTTTTCTGCTTAGAAATTCTATTGTGCCGAATTGTGTTCGTTCTGCCAGTTTGGGCACTTTCGTGAAACTCGTATAACTCGATCAAAAGCTAAGGCGAAAGTATAGGAAAAAACATATTTTCTACATTTTAGTGTGCATTCAACCGGGAGAAGAGAAATTTACGTCTGTAAAAAGGGATTTTTGCAGTTTGATATTTCGATGACTTGATGAGGCTTTCATATAAAATTTTCTTTATACTCTGTACAGAAAAACTTTTAGAAGATTCTTGTAGAGAATCTCCTGGTATATGTTTTAAAAATAATTTAGTTTTGAGTGGCTGATGGAACGTGAGATAAAGGCAAAATAGTGAGAGTATCGTTTCTTTTGCATCGACCGTTATGATGTGTAAACAAATAAGAATGTTGTTTAGCTAACAGCAGAGGTTATCTTTTTGTCTTTGATGTTCTATATTCTTGTTAAGATTATCAGTATCCATCGTGTCGACTAAAAATAGAATACTTTGTCGTATGTGTCGCTATCGTTAACCAATGTTTTAGTATAATCGAGCTAGTACGGCTCCTTTAACAGTGCAAAAGAGTAGGTATCAAGCTCGTTTTGTTTATTAACTCACTTAAATATAAGAAGTCGAGTGAGGTATATTTTCAGCATCATTTCTCACCTTAAAACAGCTAAATGAACGGCGTATTACTATTGATAGAACTGACACATGCAATAGACAACTACAAATCATTATCAATGAATAAAATAATTAAAACTTCAATTATTCTGGTTGACTAATGCAGTAGATTACTTTATTTCTGTTAATGATATATGAATCAAGCACATAAAAATCTGTTTACATTAGATGAAAGAAAGGGTTTGAATGTCTAATTTTACGATACAATTTAGTCCACATCTTGAAATACTAAAACTCGAAAGAAATCTTTCTATTTATTCTAAAAATATGAAAACAGAGTTGATAATTTAAGAAGTTTATTTGGAAAAACGAAAAAAATTGAACAGATCTTTAATTTGATCTAATGTTGTGATTTAACTTGTTTTTGTTTATTATCTTGTTGTGATGAACTAAGTTGTTGAGGCTGTCGTTGACCACCTTGTCCAGATCCGAGAACATCTTCAACAGTTGGATAATGACTTGTTGGTCCTATATCAATAGGAGTTACTGCTTCATCGGGTAGATGATAACTACGAGAATGAATTTTCATTTCACCGCCTTGTTCAAACCACCAACGCATCGAATCTTCTTTGTTAAAAGGAGGAACAGAGAAATCGTCTAAAAAGAAGTACATATAACACTCAAGAGATAACCATCTTCTACGGCAGAAATAGTCTCATTTTATGCGTCGTCTAAATAAATTTTATAAACATACCCAGTGAATCTCTATCTCTTCCTTTTTCCCACACTTTTGGAAACATCATGTCTGGTATGTAGAAAAATAACAGTTCGTTTGGCACTTCATCTGGATGAGGAATATCGTCACAACGTGCAAACTTAACAAAATAAAAATCGAATATAAACACAGTAACAGAGATAAATATTTAAAACTTACAGTCTTTTTTAATTCTTCGAGTTTAGATTCGGCGACTTTTATATACTCTTGTGCACGAGCTCTCTAGAAAAATAACAAAGATGTTATACTGAATCATCTTCAAAGACAATATAAGAACTTCTTCAACGTACTTCACTTTTTCCAAACTCTTCTAATTCTTGTGCACGATTTGCAAGATCTTGCGGATAGGGTACTTGTGCATTTTCATACTAAAAAATGAATAGAACAGTTATTCAGTGAAGAAATGATTTCTTACTATAAAACGAACCTCTTTTTGTAATTTGTCGACGAATGACGGATCGGGCACTAATTTTTTATAATAATTAAAATCAATTTTAGGTATTGCCTCGGGAAGAGAATTCATTCTAAAATGTAACAAAATGAAAGCTAAAATTTGTAATGAATAAAAAAATCGTATATTGCCTACTTTGAAGAGTACTGAAATGTTTTTGACTGTAAAGCAGAGACAGTCGTTGTATTTTGTCCACTTATTTCAAATAATTTATTCCAATCAACTTTTGAACGACTAAAACGTTGTAAGGCATTTTTAGCCATTTTCTGAGCCATTTTCAGCCACAAAAAGGCAAATTAAACAGATAATCTAAAATAATGAGAAAAAAAACTTGATTTTTATCACGATCGCTCAAGTGTACCATATAAGTTAAAATCTTTTGTGTAGCTCTTTTGAAATTCTAGAACGTTATCGTTGAAAGGTTTAAGATGGTTTAAACTTAAAACCTACATTTCTGTATCGTACCTCGCAAAAAATTAGTGTTAGTGTATTTAGGTTAGGCCATTCTTTACTGGACAAAACGCAAAAACACTATTTTTCCTCAAGTTCATTTTAACAGTTACAGTACATTGAAAAAGAAAAAAATGATTTTTAAGTTTGTGTAGACTGTAAAAACATGATAAAATCACTGTATCACAGTTTTAATACTTTCAAACACCATACAAATATCTCTCGTCTCACGAGCATGAATACACATGTATGAACCTAATTAAAGAGCTGATGATGAGCGCATTCAGATGAATTCGAATTCATTCTTGCAATCTGATTTATCTGCATCATCGCAAACACTATGCTAATAACTTCAAGCAAAATAATTGTGATAGGATTGTCTAGAGCAGGGTAAGGTATGGAAACTATACCGTAGACTGATCTCGTAGCGGTCCATTCAGAAAAAAGAGGAACGTTAAAAATTTTTTAAGAGGAGCGTTGGTTAAAAAAGAGAAAAAAAGGAGTTTTGGCCAAAAAACTGTACTGACAATGTTGTGTACACGTCAAAGTAGCTTAAGGTTCTCAAAGAAAAGATTTCATCCTACTTAAAGTATTTTTCCGTGTTTCACGCGTAAAAAACTGAGAAAAACACAGCAAAAAGGAGTTAGTCCACTTTTTTATGAAGTTGTGGGTGTATGAGACGAAGATGTTGGAGAAACGAAGGTGATATTTTTTTCAACCCTTTAATTTTTTTCCGGTGTTTATCTTTCTTCATATGCCTTAATATCGACTGCCATTCTTTGTTCCCACATTCTAACTCGCCCGTTTTACACAATGTACATACGAATGTTGATTCCTTAGCGCCTTGCTTTAACCATCGTCTCACAGGGACTTCATCTACTGTTTTCTGTACCCACGAGTGATTGAATTTTGTTTCATATGACGGCATAGATAAAAAAATATATCTGAAACTACTTCCAGATATATTTACGTGAATACGTGAATTCTGGGAAAATCCCAAAAAAAGAGGAAAATTAGCTCAAAAAGAGGAGAGGTCTTGGATTAAAGAGGAAAGAAGAGAAAAAGAGGAGCATTACGAACCCAGATCGTAGACTGCTAAATGAATTCACTTCATTTCTATGGATTATTGTATTTGCTTATTAAACATCAGAAAATGAGTAAAACAGCGGAAAAAGTGAGAGTTTTATATTCCAGTATCAGCTGCATCCATTTACAATAGTACTACTCTTTCATCTCGTAAATTGATAAAAAGGTGAGTCGATATAGTCAATAGAGTCAGAAAATATAGTCAGTAGAGTAATAAAAAGATCTTAATGAATATATTGTTAGCAACTGAATGACAAAACCAAGAAATTTTCTAGTGGCTTTCAAAACAAAAAGAACTATAAAGTAAATAAATCCAAAAACGTATTAAAATCTATCATTACGGCAACATGCACCATTCCTAAAATGATATTGAGATGAAACTTTGACTACAATTTTTGTTATCTACTTTTATGAATTTTCCTTTGATGCGTTATGAAACTGTATTAAAATTTTTGGTAAATAATTTGTTGTAGGGAGTGAGACTTTAATTAATGCATACGGTAAACGTATTTTTTACTATGTATTGCTCCCGACATTATATCGTTTCTCTTCTCGTTATGAGTAAATACCGACGCATTCAAGAAATTCTTTGATGCAATTTCTTCTATTCTACATCAATCGTCTGTGTCTGAATGTGTTGAATTACAATGATCTGAACTATTTCTATTTATCCGCCTGTACACAATTGTTTTTGATCTTTCACTGATGAACGAATTGTTTCAGCTTCATTTATCAAATCTTCGAGTTTATAAGTGTTGACTAAATGTTGAACAATTATCATATTCTGAAACTAACTCTAAGTTGTGCATTTTTTTCCATCAAATAATTTTGGTGTTTGTAACTCGATGTCATCGGTTGAACGCGATAATAAAATTGCAACAAAAATATCAATTTCAATAAATTACTAAATATGATCTAAAAATATAAAAAGAGAAAGAATATCAGAAAAGTCATTGTCCAATTTCATTTTAGTTTCTGTCTTTTGTTATCAAAAATCTGATCGTAATTTGTATGGTGTATAGATCTGTACGGAATCTACGTTATATTCACATTACAGAGATACAGAATGAGATAAACAACAACTTTCATAGCTCAAATTCGTAACATTTAGCTTATATAGACATTATAAATCTGACTCCTAGTCCTTAAGTATGTAAGCAATAGTCTATCTAACATCACATTTGTCAATAAAGAAAATTTTAGTTGATAAAGACTCGTTTATTATTGTCGGGACTTAATACAGTAATAACATCACTACTCAGAAAGACTAATCAATTGACATTCATCATTAGTTCTTTTCACTCAAGTAATATTCATCACTGGTGCGATGTTTCATTTGCGATTTAATTCGTTTCTGTTATAAAACATTAGAATAGTAAAACTGTGTAAATTTTATCAAACATCCGTAGCAAAAAAAAGATCACTCACTAATTACATGAAAAAAAAATACAGAGTCTGATTAGTTAGAATACCAGAAGCCAGAAAATAGAACGTTCCATGAAAATTGTTTAGGATAACAAAAAAAAAAGAGATGAGGTGGTGAAATACAATCTATCCTTCAACATCATCCGGTGGAATACCGAGTTCTTCATCTGTGAATTGAGATGGATCAGGCATATAAATATGTCCAAGAAGATATTCGGGTTCTTTCGAGAATCGATAGAAAACATACCACCACATCCAAATAACAAATACAAGTGCTGCATGATATTCCCACATAGCCGATAATTTGGCATGTGTACGATACGGCACCCAAACCGTCTTTTCACCATGATTTGGAACATACTTCCAATCGATAGGATTTTCTAAATGAAAGCAAGCAAATATGAAAAAGTAAATAAAAGTAATTATGTAGAAAACACAACGGGGGAAAAACACTTTTTTTCCACTTCCTTCTCCAAGTTATTCGTAGACGAAAGGATCCGTGCAATATGTGATTCGACCCCACTACCGTAAGGCAGTGCCTTGCGGCACGTTTCAGCACCCTAATCCGCACTAGATGCTGCTTTTTCTCCCTTGGAAAAACAGCATGATTGAAAAAGAGTTTTTACAAATATGACATGCTACGTTTAACTGCAAAATTCGACTTCGCAAAGTCTAGTCTTTTTATTCGAGTTAAAATCGCATACTTCATCTCTAGGATATGTATAAATTTTGTGATCTTTTAATGAAGCTTTAAAATACGTTTACTCTCGAAAACGTCCTCTTTCTTACCGATATTTAGACTACAATCGGGATCTTCTGATTGTCTTTCATATTTCGATTGATAATCTCGATGATGTCTCCATGTTTGTGTTTTTCTTAATTCGGGTTCGTGATGACCATGATCGTGTCCGTGTGAATTGTGTTGATGATGATGATGATCGTCAACAGGTGATGAAGAGGCGGATTTGGATACACTTGACGATGATGCAGAAAGACGAGTTTGCAAGTGTTTAGAAAATGAAGGAGAAGAAAAGATGGTTTTTAATGAACGAGAGATGTAAGAAGCACGATACATTGTCTGCTCGTTCGGGTTATGTTTTACATTAGCTACCTTTCAACTAAAAATAGAAGAAAAACAATAGATTTGAACTAATAGCGTAACTAATCAATCCCAAAGAGAAACGAGTAACTTGTACACATTCAACTGATCTATTTTTTGCGCTATTTAGACTTTTTTCATCTAAAATTTTCTTAGAATGAAACTATGTGAACTGCGACTAAAATGTTTAATTATAAATTTCATCACACCAAATTGATATACTCAACCTCTTCAATAGATAAAACTGGTGTGATATACGTAAAACCAGTTGCTCGATACAAAAGTATATCTTTTTCATGCATCGTTATAAATGTAAGTTAGTTACCTAAAAAAACATGATTTATCGATTTGCACTTTGAAATCAATAAACAAATATTTTGTTTATCTGCTTTATTACACTCCTAGGAAGTATTTAAGGAGAAAAACTTCGATACAATATGTAAAAAAATGTTCTAGAGATCAAATATTTTGATGAAGAAAAAAAGCAACCGTTAATAAGTCTGCAATGATCCAATCAAAATAAAGCACCGAAATAGTTAGAAGGTATTAGAATATTCCAAAAATAAATAAACTTTCTATAATACCCAAACAAGGGCAAGAATCTATGAAAACTGCAGGATTATCAGAAATAGTGATCTGTGAAGAGAACCATTTGTAAAACAAAAGTTCTTTGTACTGTTTTTAATCGTTAGGGTGGCGATCCTAGTTAAAATTCAAAGGATTAAGAGAAAGGAAAAAGAGCCTAAAGTTTAAACAAAAAAAAAAAATTACTTGACTAATACGTTTCAAAAGAGAAACCTTCGAAAGCTGCATAAATTATATTCCCTGCATTGGATAAGCTTACAGACATATATAACAGCATAATCTGAAGGACTTAATCTATGAACTAACAAGCGATGATTATCAACTAAACTTAGATCCATCAAGGAGAAAGCATTCAACACCAGATGTTGCTTTCTGCTCTTTTATTGAACCACACTCTTCTAACTTTATGACAAAAGAATATCAAATCATTAATAAATTATGATAGACTCCACCTTCGAAAAAAATTCTTGTTATCATGTCATCTTAAAACCTTTTAACAAAAAAAGTTATGCACTCTGCTAGTACGTTACAAAAGTTACTCTCATTTAATTTTTTATCTCAAGCGTAGATCTATTTTGCTAAGTTAAAAAACATTTAGACTATAAAAAATTTACTATGAAAAACAAAATTGAAATGCATCTAAAACAGTGCCTACTTATACACACTCTCTAGATAAGTGATAATTGGACTGTTGTATGAGAATAATATTGTTGTGAGGAGACATTATTATTATTGTTATTGTTGCATATGTCGTGGTAGAGTTCCTAATCCAATTGAATTTGAGTAGGCTTCCAATAATTTCGATGTTTGTTTTTGTGCTAGATATTGTTGTGTATCTTGAATCCAACTTTGTGCACATTGTCGCGCTTCACCACGCAACAATTGTATAAGACGTAAAGCGTTTAACCATTGATCATGATCAATATAATTTTGCACATAATTAAGAATTGAAAATGTTGATAAATGAGATAAATCAAGCGTAGTTTCATCTTCATTTTCATCATATTTTTGGGCATGACGAGGATGTATAATGAATAAACTTTGCAAATAAGAGAGGATATAAGTCATTAATGAATGATGGTTCTGATCAACCATAGACAAACGTTTACATAATGTTTTAACACGTTGAAAACGTTCACGTAAGGAATCTTCACTTGTATGTAATGCATCAGTAGAACTATTTAATTTTAATTCAGAGACAAGCACCTGCACAAAACGTTCATCGGGTACGATCTGTAAAATTGTATCTAAAATAGAAGACTAAATTTTATAAATAGATAAATAAACAAATGCAACAATTTCTACTTAACAAATTTTTCTTATGAGTAAGAACAAGATAAAAGTATTTCTACATGGAAAGAGTTTCATAAGAGACTAAGTGACATCTATTGTTCGTTGATATGTCAACTTTCATATACTAAGACTTCGTACTATGAACGAATGATAGCATTATGACTACTTTTTTTATATCTTCAATTTGTCCAGAGTATGATGATTTTCGATGTTTTTTTCAAGTTAACTATCGATTTTAATTACTATCGAAAATAATTATTTTCATTCTCTCTATTAACATCAAAGCTTACCAATATCATTGTTTAAATGTTCAGTACCCTCGCCACTAACGATTGTATTTAAAATATTTTGTGCTTGTATCCATAACTTTTGTGCTTGTTTTGCTTTTAATTCGGCATCATGATTTTGATCTATTGCTGTTTCAATGGCTTGTACACGTTGAAATGCTTGATATAATTCATGTTGAATATTTAAACGAACATTTAATGTCTCCTCATCTAATTTTTTCTCATATGTTTTTGTCCATTCATCATATTGCCTCGACAAAATATCTGACAGATATTGTGTCAATGCACTATGTTGTAAAACAATTTCTCTTTTTAATTGTTCATCAAATTGACGACGTAAAATTTCTTCATATTGTTTTAATTCTAAACTTAATTGACGAGTCGTGTCGGCTAATTTTTCTTGAACACGTTGTTCCACTATCTTAAAAAGAATAGGTCAATGAAGAAGGTTAAACTTGTTGAATTATGAACCGCTCAGATAAGATTATGATTTCAAAAATGAATCATATCTTAGTTTGAAAGAGAATTAAAATCTTTTCATTTCAATTACCGTATCAACTTCAGCTTTTGCTTTTAGTAAAGCCGCGTCAACAGTATCTTTTTCAACCGTTTTCATTTTAGAAATATCTTGATGTAATTTGGCTATTTTCTTATGTGCATGTGCCAGTAATGCTTGTAAATCTTCTTTATCTAAATTTGTTGGTGATTTTTTAGCCAAAGACGGGAACATGGTTTCGATTTCTTTTTGAAATGATTTTGTTGCATCATCAATATATGATTTAAATTTTGAGACAAATGACGACGTTTGATACGATGAATGTAATTCTTTGAATTTTCCTTCGATTTGTTCTTCTAAATCTTTCATATCTTTTGACAATTTGTTATATACATCTTTTGATGTTTGCTTTGTATCGGAACCATATTTTTCTAACTTAGTACCTAAACATAAATCATAAAAATTACATTGACAAATGAGAACAAAAGCTATGTAGTTAAAAGGAATGTACGAAAGAGTTTAAGAAATTTCCAATCATTGAGAAGAAGAATCGATTACGCTATGATCATTACAAACAACCGCGTCACTATACTCCATTCGATAAATATGAAAAAACAAATATCTGAGATCGACGATTCTTCAGGTTCATGCAGCATTCGATAATTGCAAAACAAACAGAACTTACCATATTCTTTTGATTGTTTTTTCCATGAATCTATATCTGATATTGTCTTATCATACGCCGATGAAGCTTGTTTTTGTAATTCTTCACCTTTTTTCCAAACATCATCACTGACCTCTTCCACTTTTTTCTCCATAACTTGCTTCATATGTTTTGTATGCTCTTGAACTGATGCAAGTGTTTTTTCTGCTGATTTTGTAATTTCATGACTCGAATCTTTAATTGTATCATACATTTTATTCAACTCTTCCTCCAATCTAACAAATAAAAAAAATAATCAATTATTCACTGATTAGTATATTTTACAGTAATGTAGTTTTCCTTCGACATACTTTTTATAATTTTCGACAGTTATAGGTGGGGGTGCTAACGGTACACCAGGTTCTTCTATAAACATTGGATCGGCCATTTTTGCTGGTTTTTCTCCTGATGTTCCCTTTGTTTTCGGTAGATCTTTGACGGTCGTTGCAGCTGATTCAATTTTATCTTTTGCTGTTGATACCGTATTTGTAATGGTTTTTTGAGCGGATGATAAATTATCTTTAACGGTTTTATAATCAGGTAATTTATCTTTGACAGTTGTTACTGTATCTGTAATAGTTTTCTGAGCTGATGATAAAGTATCTTTTGCTGTTTTCGCATCCGGTACTTTCTCTTTGACATAAGCTAAATCAGGTAATTTTTCATTAATTCGTGTTGTTATGCTTTTATTGCGTCCAGTTAATGGATCGACGATTTGATCAACACCGGATAGGATTTGACTAGAAAACGGAACGGAATTTTCTAAACTTCGACGAAATTTTGAATCATATTCTGCATAGGCTATTACACCAGTTGTTGCCGTTAATAAAGTAATGGCAGTCCATTTTAATGCACCACTTCCACTTGAACTTCCTTGGCTAGACCCACTTGAATAAGTACCAGATGCTGTTCCTGAACCTAAAACAGTTAAAATTAACATTATTTCAGTAGTTAATAAATATAGGATGATGCAGAATGACTGTACAATAGCTCTCTGCATAAAACTAAAAGTTCATTTTCAAACAATGCTAACGTCAAGAATAAATTAACTTTTATGAACAATTTATAAAAGAATTCAATATGTTGAAAGAAATACTGTATACTGATAGACAATACAGTTTTTCAATCGCATTTTTCATATTCATTTTGTATTCTTACACAAATCTAATAGGAAAAATCTTTTTACAGCAATAGAATTTGAACAGTAAGACTGAAAAATACTATATACACGAGTAAAAGCGATTATTTTTTGTGTAAAACACTTACTTGTACCAGTTCTGTACGCTCCTGATCCAGTTGTCGATGATGTTCCACCCAACGGATTGTTACTACTTCCACTAGTACTATATGTTGTACTTGCAGCATTAGTTGGTTTGATTGTGCTTGTTGAAGCAGCTGGCGTCGTTGGTCTATTAGTGCTCAGATTACCGCTGCTACTGCTAGCACTCGAAGTAGTTGTCGTTGACGAGGAAGATGGAGTGGTTGTAGCATGTCGAATCAAAGCAAGTGTTGTTGTTCGAGGACAAATATGGTTTAAAGGATATACACGAAGCATGATTGAAGATAAAACCTAACTATCTAAAATGGATAGAAAAATGACTGAATTGATAGATTGAGAATTTTTTGCTTTTTCATGAACCTAACTGGAAAAAAAAGCATTTTCTATTACTCATCTACTGATAAATGTTGAATCAGCAGTGGATGAGAAATATATATAACTAGTTCACGTACTCAGTCACGATACAGCAGAAAGCCCAATTCTTCTCTCAGAGGTCTTCGATGAGTAGGAGAACAAGAAGATGAAACGAAATAGAGTGAGTTCTTTGTTAAGGAGCGTCAATTATGGAACTTCATAATTGAAAAAATAAACAAAACTGAGTAGTAATGGTGGTTCATATATTTTGCAAACGTCCCTAAGTGTGCTGTAAATTTTCTTCATTTAGTAATCAACGACTACACTACTCATTTATACTAAATAGAATTTTTGATGATTGGCGATACAAGTAGAAGAAATCTCACTCTACATGTTTGTTCTAGTTGTTAACATAAAGTTTATCTTTGTTTTACCCCAGCTTAAGAACCTGAAAAGTAATAAACCAACTCGATTGTCGCAGTTGAACTAGGTATTACTTGTAGGTGATGCTTTACAGGTTGTATTTAGAAAACTGCACGATGAACATTTGCGCAGCGGCGACTTTGTTTTAGGGCAAAGTTCAAAATTATAATGTGGTTCTAGTTCTTATTAGAAGCGCTTGCGCTGAATGATCTTACTATGTGTTTTAATGTGATAATAAAACTTGCTTGGACCAGTTCATATTTATTTATAGAAAACTTTTGATTACGAGAAGACGCCTGAAACCACGTTTAAATGCACATTCAATTTGGTTTCTTCCAAATTTGATTCGTTGCGTGTGCAAAATATTTTAAAACTAAACCACATCAGTCAGATTTAGCAGAAACCAAGCTTAAATGAGACGGGATGAGAGAATAGTTTAGGTTTCATTGTGTCGCCCTTTAAACCGCTTAACCACAATAAATGGAAGGAAACAAATTGAATCAATTTGAATGCATCTAATTTATGTCTTCGGCCATCTTCCTTTTTTTAATCCAAGACCTTCTCTATGTTGGCGATGTCACCAGAGGAAACATTATACTGGTGAGTGAAGCTGATATTTTTTATTTTCGAACGGGAGTTTACTGTTCGATTCTACTATGAATGCAAAAAGACAGATTCTATCGATGTACTTCATTTTTTTCATCTATATAAGAATTGAGCGACAGGTGGCGTCTGACTCAAAGTAGTTCAGTGAGGAAAATACGATGACGTGTAGTACAAAAATAAGTTTTTGAATAAACAGCCGTCTAGTCTAACGGAACGGATGGTGTATATATTCAAATATCAAATCAAGTTCAGCGAAAACGGTATGGTTATATTTGATATTGATGGCATCTGCAATATTATTGATATCGGTTAATATGTATAATGTAACAACGGCAACATCTATTTACTGAATTTTTTCATACAAAATCAGCTCATGAAAATCAACAATCCAAAGAATCTCTTGTTTATTTATCCTCACTTAGCTGAAACTTCCAAAATAAGTAAAGGTTAACATTAGCCGGCTTGACCACCAACTGTCGCGCTTCATCCGCGGCGTGATGCCGCTATCGTGCCCATAATCGTTATGGATTCGCGCATGTCTCGTCGCGACCATGGTGGAGACCGCAGTCGCTTCACGATCGTGGCTGACTCACGGTGTAGTGGCACGATCTTGGATAACGTTTTATAATGTTTTTTTTTAAAATATTGTCCTTGGCTCCTGCTAAGAGTTTTTGTCACGCCGAGATCATGGACTGGTTTACAGTTTCACAAGGAGTCGTTACGTATTATCCCGACGCGACTGAACTCCCAAAACTATTCCGAGAAACGCGAGTAAATCTGCAGTCGCACTCCAGAGCTCATTCGCCGTTTTGTTTTGCAGTCGAACTTTTTAAAAAAAAAGAAAGAAACATTAGAAACTTTACGCATTGTCCAGAACTTTAATTTTCACACAGAGAGTCGTGTTTGAAAGAGCGGCTTTTCTGAGAGTCACTAATCCTAGGAATATTTGACAATAAAAAAATATTTTCGGGGTTCTTGCCCCGAACAGTGTGAGTCACGGCGCGCGCACCACGACGGGTGCCTGGAACAGGCTGTTTTTCGCGAAGTCGCTATAAGAATAGCGACTGGACCAAGAGTCACGGCGCGAGTGTGAGAGTACGCTCAAAGCTATCGTGGCTCTTGCCACGAGTGTAAGAGTCCGGCCATGAGTGACCGCAAAGTTAGATGCAAGAAGCTGATGGCGAGAAAACCGTAATCTCGAATCCCGACTCTTATTGTGTGAGTCTTACTGCGGTCACGGGACACGATCTTTTAGCGCGAGTCATGCCGCAACTTCAGCGGGAAAGTTGACTTGAAATGAGACTAAACTTTGAAAATTTCAAGAAAATTAGTGAGGATTATCTATGAGTCTGTATGATGCAGACTGTGTAGTGGCCATAGGAGCCCTGCCTCGACTTTGTTTAGTATCATGGCTGTAAGAACAACATGGTTTTGAAATTTATTGAAAAAAATTGGCGCGAGTTATTTATTGAGCATGTGAATGGAATCTGAACCTCAAATAGAAGTGAATAAATTTGATGTCTTTTTATGTTCTCTCGTGAATAAATTTTTGTTCGTTTTTTTTCTTATTCAGCTTCTCCTTCGTGTTATGCATTGAGCTGAACGATTCTGGAAGATAGTAGCATGAAAAATGTTTTGCATCAGATTTAATGCAACCTCAGAATAAGTTTCTTACTGTACATCAAAGTGTATTTATTTCATTTCTTTTCCAAACTTGATTTAGAGTATGTATTGTTACATGTTATTAATTGTGTACCAAGCATTAGATATTGAAACATAATCAATTATACTTAAACGTTGATTTTTCTTAAAAAATCACAAAGAAAACACAAAACAAAATATTTTTATGTATATACACACATTTTATAATACTAATAGAAATAAACACATATGGTATAAAAAATGCAGTATGATATAATAAAATCTTCCTACAATAGGGCAGCTGATCATAAACGAAATCGATTATGTATTATTAAACATCAGTACCCGCCTCCATCAATGGTATTTTTGCTCGATAATTTAATAGAATAACTTTGGTTGTTAAATCACCAGTTTGAAATTTTTCAATCATCGCATCATGCACATTTTTACCATTATTATCTTCATCCGATGATGAAAAATCGTACTGTTTTTTAGTTTTACAATTTTTTTTATGCTTTTCACTCTTTATCCTCCGTCTTTCTCGATGATAAATAATAAATGATAGAAAAATAGAAAGAATTAGAATTAATAGAATTATGAGCCATATTTTAATTAAACGATAATTTGACTGTTTCAATATTATTTTTCCATTATTATTGTCATCATGAGAAGATAAAATAGATGGTGGAATTTGTATTGTTGTATCTTTCAAATAGAATGATTGAATATTTGTTCCATTTATTGATGTTAATGTTTTTAAATTAATTAATGTAAATTTTACTAGAATATACCATCGACCGTAGTTATTTCCAAGTAAAAGAGTGTTTAATTTTAATGTATCATAGATTAAATCCGTATTTAACGTTAATGAATAATTATAAAATTGTTGTATTATTAATCGATTGTTATAATCACATTCAACTCTTTTTAATATTTGACATAAATTAATTTCATATATTTTTAATTTCATATATTTTTTATCTAATAATGTAGTGTTCCATAGAAGAATACCAACAATTTCATCTTGTGAAGAATATTCATTAATTTGAAGATTTAAAATATTAAATGGAATGGATAGTGTAACAGGAAATGGTAATGTTAGAATGAAAGATGTGCCAATGGAAGATGCGGAATTGAAAAGTGGTGAAATTGTTTCTAATTGAAATTGTATAGGATATTGTATACATTTATCAGAAGAACATAATTCAAAGAGATAAAAACCAGAGTAATCAAAATTTATTTCATTTGATTGAATGTGCCATGTTGTTGTGTTTGGTAACAATTGAACAATAAATGACAATGTTCGATTCGAAGATAATAATTGTGGTTGAAGCTATAGTTTGTTTTTTTTTTCAAAAATAAAAGAAAGATTAAAATAAGAGTCACAAAATTAAAAAAGATAAAAAGAAAAATCAAATTTACTTTGTATTGTAATAACTCAAACGGTTTTGTTAAATTGATAGTGATAAAATAGTGTAATACACCATTTGAGTCAATATGAATATTTGATAATTGAAATTGTTTTATTGAATATTTTGATGTTGATAATGTTTTATATTTGAGTGGAATTCTAAGAGTATAACGTTGTAGACTAGTAGTAGAATTAATTCCTACATATTGATAATAAAATGGTAGCTCAATGGAATAAGATTTATTTTTTGAAATTAATATTCGAGTATGACAATTATTGATAAGATCATCAAGTGTGAATAATGCTTGAAAATTCCATTTACAAGTAACATTGACTATTGATGACGATGGAATTGGTTTTTTACAATGTTGTTGAGTATTTAAATAAGATCGATTATTAAAGTCAATAGTAGATGTTAATGCTAACATTGGATATGTTCCGTGTATGTGAGGAATTTCAACTGATAATTGAACAAATGTTTCAAATTGACCAGGTAATGTGACAAATATAAGTGATGAGCGAATATGAGGAGGAGGACATTGAAGTATAGTATCATCAATTGTAATGATAGAACTTTGAAGTGGAATTGAATATTTATCTGTATATATTAGACAGCGTATCCGATATTTAGGACCAAAATAGAACGTATTCAATATTGACGTATTTGTAGAAAACATTTTATGTTTGGATAGACGTCGAAATAATGAGTGTGTATCATAATTTTCATGTGGCATAGATAATTCCCATTGATAAGAAAGAATTTCAGATTTTGAATGAACACAAAAAAAACGTATAAATTTGTAACTGGGATGTCGTGGATTACATGCCTAAAATAAAACAAAAACAAGAAGGCATACATGGTGTGATTATTTAATTTTTTACAAATGATTATTAATTTACCGAAACACACATTAATGGTTGACCATAAGTTAATATTTGTTGATGTGAATTTTTTTTATCGTCTAATAACATGATAATTGGTAATATTTCAAATTGTTCATTGTATATCATGTTTTTATTTAGTTGAAGATGATATGCATCGCTAATATAATCGGATTTTTTAACTCGATCATCATTCTCCATATTATCAATACATATTTCAACTGATTGAATTTGTATAATAAAATTAAATAATTTTTGATCTTTTGTTCGATTTAAATTATAAATAATGTCAATATCTACATTGATTAATTTTATATTTGGTTTAAAAATTAAATATTTATTAATTGGTATATAATCGATAGCAGCCAAAGCTGTTCCATCTTTTGTTTGTACAAATAGTTCAACGGATCGTTTTAAATCACCTTTTCTCTCAATTCTTACAGTTGCTTTAGTAACAGTATCTATTATTGTTGGTGCTTGAATACAAGAATTATTGTTATATTTTAATTCAAATGTTGTTAAATCATCATTATCATTTTCAATTTGAACTATTGTTTTTTTATATCGGCCAAGTATTGCTGAATTTGCATCAGCAAGTAGTACTTGAAAATACTCCATCGACTCAGCAATTTGATCATTAATCAATTCAATACGACACAGTTTCATCTTGAAATAGAAGAAAAATTTGCGAGAGTTAAAAATGCAGAAAATGCTTTTTCGGTATGGACTCAGTACTTTGATTTAGATTACTCATCTGAACACTCATTTATAGAAAAATGTATTTCTGCTCAACATAAGATCATTTTTAGCATCACCAATGATTAATTCATCAAAATATATTCGGTAACTTTTTTTTATCTTGGTATACGAAAAACCTTTTTATCAGTCAAGTTTCTCTAGTTGGCTACAGAAACCTCAGCAAAGCTAAAAAATATCTTAATATTTTTAGAGAGAACATTTTTTCAACAATCTGAAGGTGTATGAGAATTCAAGAACTGCATCAGAATTTCGAGATAACATTTCCAAGAAATAAAATACGATAGTTCTGGATGTTATTGAAACTGGTAGAATTTCTTTAGAGAAATTCGAAGCACAGGAGGGAATTCTAGAAATAGTCTGGAATTCACGACAATATAAAAGCGAAAAAACCTTCTTACGAAAATGGCAATGTCAGAATGACTTTTAGCCTATCCCGTACGAAACTTTTACAAATCAAAAAATATTCCTTCGCTAGTTAGGTGTTCGACTGATCTTGTAAGTTTACCTGTTCTCCAATTTGAAAGTGGATTCTTGACGAATTATTCAACGGTCGTCCAATATAATCTTGATTTTGTGTTGCTGTTGCTGATTTTGTAAAACAAATGACCGATGATTGTACAAAGACATTACCTTTACGTTGAATCGGAACAAATACCATTGAACTATTTTCTTTTACAATAATTGGTTTTACTTTTCCAAATTCAATTATTGATTCTATGTTAAGAGAGAGAAAAAGAGAAATTAAGTCGTAATCTTGATAATAAATAAAAAAAGATGACTTTAACTTACGATTAATGTTTATAAATCTATCGATTATATTAATCACTACTCGATCTGGGTTTATAAGACTACAATCATTGCTTGAATCATACAATAATACATCGAATGAACGCGTGGAATGATGATTTCTGTGGATAATTGGTATTGTACATGTCTAGATAAAGAGAGAAATAAAATTTTATGCTTTTACAGATAAATTAATTATATACTATTTATTATGACATATTTAAACTTTCATCATCATAGATATTCATTAGATATATATATATGTCTATGCTTTTTTTTTATTCAGTACCCATGCCAATGCTCATCGAAAAATATTTAAAAACCCGTTCTCATGGATATGATCGCGAATGTTAACTGCAGTTAACATGAATAAAGTTTGCATGAAAACTCAAGTGTTCGATCATACTCTATCGCCACCATCATCAGACGGTTCTGATATGAACAAAAATCAGTGTCATAACTATAAGAGGAGGGCATTGGGTCATGGCCTAATTGCGATTTGAGTCTGAACCTAATAAGATCATTGAACTTTGTGATTTCCCGAGCTGGAAATTTGAAAAAAGCCGTTTTGGTCCAGTCTCTTCTCAAATTACCATAATGTGGCTCAGTCATGTTTTTCGAATTAGCGGAGTTGGCTGAACGGTAAAAAAATCCTAGTTATGTCAGTGGCAAAAACATTCTGTTTTATATATATTCTCCTTTCGTCTTTCTAATCAAAATTCTCGTGGCAAATTTTGCTGCTTTTTTGCAAAACATAATGATCTTATCCATGTCCATATGTAGGGGACTGAGCATGTCTGTAGAATGCAAACATTTAATGTTCCTATTATATGGTCAAATTAAAAGTATATATTTCTAAAGTTACTGTACTTGTATTTGTTCATTTGAATTGAATCTAATATTTCTTGATATTGGTGTATAGTCAATAAATGGTTTTGCTTTCCTCGATCGGATAGTGGTACATTTAATTGCCAAGGATTTTGAAATATTTGTCATCATACGATTAATTTGTATTTGTACGAAACCAATATCGCTGTTTACATTTTTAATTATTGTCTGACATTCAAATCTATTTGACATATCTAAAATTATAGATACGAAATTGATTCTAGTTAGATATCAAAAGTTTTTTCATACTCTGTGGAATATTGAAGACAACAAACGTCGTTCCTTTTCGACCAATTCTAATATTATCCGAATATGTTGATAAACGTACGAGAAATGACTGAGTTATTTTTGAATAAAAATTATTTTTACGTAAGTCTATATTACAAAATCCAAAATGTTGTTCATTTGTTGAGTTTAATGATACTCTGACTAATATTGCTGGTGAACGAATTGGTGATACTAAAGAATTACCAGTATATTGTTGTTCAGTATAACAATAGAAAATTGCTTCTGCCTGAGAGTGATCACTGGGATGATGATGACGATGAACAATAATTGGTATCGACAGTAATTTCATTTCATCGGTAATATAGATCATGTCATCGTCGAATTCAACAACTAAATCTAGAAATACAACAATTTATTAATTAGAATTCTTATAAGTTTGTTTCATTTGACTAATTTTATTAACTAACTTCAACTTTCAAATGATGAACATGTAAAAACGCGTTTGAGTACATACCATTTTGCACAAAATTAATTTCTATGGGTTTATTATTCGACATTGTATAATTCCAATCTACCAAATCGACATAAAACGCTGACATTTTATTTTTCATATGTAAATTCAATATAATTGTACATATTTTTATTGACTCTCCAACATCAAATATAAGACGTTCATTATACAAATAGTTAAATGTATCTAAATCCGAGGAAATGATGTTTGAACGTGTACGACATGTAATCATACTGGACTAGAAGAAAATGAGATATAACTAAAAAAACTGACCATTTTATGTCAATTGATGTTACCTGTTTTAAACTTCCGATTTTTATGACAGGAATGTGAATTTTAGTTTCAATATTCGTCACATTCATATGAGATTTAGTAAATACTGTCATTGACCATTCGATTACAAATCGTCGTTTTTTCTCTTCTTCATTTTCAAGAATAAATTCAAACCAATCGAACATATCAAAGCAAATTTCATAGTTTTTATTTACTACATAGGAAATTTTGTCATCTAAAATTTGGAAATTAATTGAGAATATCGGGTATTTGGGTTTAGAACAAAAAAATTTACTTTTGGTAAATGTCTCAATATCGTTTTGTTCATCATCAACTAAACGTCCACATTTTGGTTTTGTAACTATATCAAATCTATTAACAAAATCTAAATCAACTATTCCAAGATCTTCATTTGAAATTAGACGTCCAAATGTATTTGGAGACAATTGTATAAAAAAACTAATACCAATTGGTTGTTGATTTGACTGCACTAATACATTTTTCTCATCATTTTGAATGGAAATAATTATTTTCTAAGACAAATAAAAACTATAGTGTACTTTACTAGTACAGAAAAATGATATGTAAAAAAGTGTGGTACTCTTTTTTTGTTTTTTGAGTGAATTATATTATAAAAACTGATCTTAAGAGAGAATATTCTCAACTATTCGTTCACTTTCTTCTTGGAATCTAATTGATTAAGGTGACGTTTGATACTGACCACGACGAATATGTTATCCATTTCGGTTGATGCAATTTTTCTAAAAACTACCAACAAAGTTTTCATTAAACCATTGAAAATCTTCTACTATACAAAAAGCTGTAAGTTATACTTCTGTAAGAAATCGGACAGTTAACTTTCTATGATTCAACAAGAATTTGGGCGATCATTTTTAAGAAAAGCTTTTTCTACAGGTAACCTTGATGAGATCAGATTTCGTTCACCATCAAATTTAGAGAGAGCCACCAAAGAACAGTTTTTCAGAGACCTGCGTGAAAAAGCAACATTAGTCGAAATGGATAACATATTTGTGGTCAGCATCAGATTTAACCTATAATCAAGGGGGTTGACGGAAAACGTCGAATGGAAAAACATCGAAAAGGAAAATGTTGATAAAAAAAGAGGCAAACATCGAAAAGGAGAAGATTCCCTTCTGTTCCATAAAAATAACCGAAAGAGATACTTTATTAAATCACATAGAGAAAGAAAGTAGAAGAGGAATGATAAGACCAATAGATCTTGATCTAATTTTCGTCTATCCGGATCAACAAGGATAATCTAGCCAACAGCTGTTTTACATTGATTCAGAAATCATCCATTGAGCGTGTCAAATCATTTTTGAAATGCTGCTGTATTTCCTGATTGCTTTGGAGCCGATGCTCCTGCACCAAGTTGCTGGGATGAGGGTGAGGTATTCATCGTAGCAAGCATACTGAACTTCATCATACTTTACTTTTCAATGAGTGACTATAATTGCTACGAGTTTGGGGAAGGCGTACTAGTCTAACGAGAATCAATAATGGTTCTAATGATAAAAATACG
>CAJNOQ010001591.1:0-30082 GCA_905250885.1 Didymodactylos carnosus | reverse complement strand
ATTTTGAAGAGCGCATTCGGAAAGAAGAGAGTCTGTTCTACAAACATCACATATCGGTTTCTTTGAGAAAAGCGTAGTGATCTCACAAGGACCCGAACATTTCATGCATATAGAGTGAATCTATAATTTTGCACACTACTGTAAGTGCGGAACTGAAAGACGAAAGAAAATATAGGTAAGTATGACACACATATATAATTTCTTTTTTATTTGTTCTGTCTTAATCTTTTTTCTGAATAAATTCTGAGGTTTTCCAATTTGAAAGATCATTTTATTATTTTTTTCAAATGTTTTTCTTTCTTTTTATTATTTTTCTGCTTTATTATCAACGAATAAGATGTATGTGAACAATAAGAAAAAACATTACACTTCTCTGTTGATCATTATCACTCAACCATGCAAAATCTGACATTACATCATTGTTGAACATCAAACGTAGCATGGATAAAAGAGAAATATTTTAATTTGAAAGCAATTAATAAGAGAACCATTATCAATGTTTTCTTACGAAAACTTTTCTGAAAAAAACGTTTGAAGTAGTGAAGAATTTTTTTTTTGATGAACTTGGAAAAAGTGCTAAAAGTTTCTGAATTGAACTTGGAGATTTTCTTCATAAAACCTTTTTTTAGATAAAAATATGACGACATCATTCTTTATAATGTTACTATATTACTTCTTTAAAAATTTTTGCTCGATTTACTAACGTAACTTTAACCAGTGGTGACACAGTCATGTTTTTCTTTTCAATATGAATCGTGATTATCAAATCTCAATTCACTTCATTTTATGCGTGTTTTTTTAACAGTAAATATTTCTTTCGTTGTCTATACATGAGAATTTCAGCATCTGACACGCATAATTGATCTTCAATAAATGAAAAATGTTCATGAATGTATTCACATGATCAAGATTAATTATCAAATAATATTAAATTGCATACAATAGTACATTATTCTTGGTTAAAGCTCGGCTCTCTAGACTCAGGTTTGATATGTATAACTTGTACTTAATCTTCTTCATATGGCAATATATTTTTTACAGTTGTGTTGCAGTTTAAAATGTTAAACTTGTGGATCGATTCTTCATGAAGTAAATGCCTGGTTAGCAACTATCATTGTTTGCATCGCATGCCATATTCGAATTTTAAGAAACAAAGATGTAGAACGTGTTCGAAACATTTGCGGACATTGATAGAAAAAATGAAAACGCTTTTAATTTAGCGTGATAAGTACATCTAAATACTTATCACTTTATTCATTCACCTGCGTTAGTGCTCATTTATCTACGGAGAAAACTCGTGTTCAAAAGTCTTATCTTTTTGTGCGATCATTCTCTTTCTATTAGTATGACATTTTTTGACACTGGTACATCAACACAGAATAACAATAGACATGGACCGATAGACGTACGTCAGGGAGGATAAATTTTTCTAAATATTTATCCTTCACACGAAAATATCATACCTTACGTTTGGTTGGGTCAACTCGTTGATCACTAAATGCACTTACAGTTTGACGTCGATTTATTTCCTACAAGCAAGAGAAACAAATAAGAACTAATCAGTTTGGTAGAAGAAATATTTGTACGTAAACTTATCTCTACTGCTCATCTCTATAAGGTAGACTTAGAATGAGAGAATGTTTTAACCTGTATACCACGTCTGTTTTTTTTCATGAATTGAAGCCAAATCAGACGTTTATTTTTGTATGTAGTTAACACAGTAGACTGTTCAAAGAAAATAACAGAAAATTCTTCAGAAGAATTGCGGGTTATATATGGAATTAGGAAAGAAAACATTAAATAGTCTCGCAGATCTCAACTGTTCTGAAACATTCAGAATTAAACTAAAAGTAGTATGATTTAAAGAATACTACTTACTGATTCATATTTGTCTGACTGTGGCATTGTATCATATAAATTGTCCGTTTCTCTGAAATAAGATTAAAACAGTGAAGTCTATTATAAATATGTAAACAATAAGAGTGATGGGCTTTGTAAATTAAGAGTTTACACGTATAAGTATGCTTCTAGATTAAAACGGGGGAGTTTTTGCATTATATTTTATGTTCTTATAGTTCTATTTTCTTGTTTAAAACTTTTAGAAAAAGTAGATAGATATCTACCTGTTATTGTTTGTACCAACGTACGCTTTGTCAATGTAAAACATTATGACAACACAACAGCAGTGTAAAAAATAAATAATTGTTACTTTTCTATATTGAATCAAAACAAAGTCGAGCAGTGATGATGATATTATATACTTAACAACGCATAATACAGAATAAAAATACTAACTGATAAGGAGAAATGAAAACGTGTTGAGAATATCAAAAAATAATTAAATCTGTTTCTTCTTTAAACGCTTATTTGTTGCCGTTTCTTAAAATTACAGCATCTGTTCTCCCCCACAAGCGACCGTAATTTTCTTGACTCATGAAAATATGGAAAGTATCACAAGTACAAGTATACTTGTACATCTATAGGTGTGGTGGAAAAGTATTATTTATGAAAATCAATTGGCCGGCTAATAATTAATGTGCGAGTTCACGAAGTTCAAAAGTTCTTATGATTACAAATATTATCCTTCACTTTCACTTGTAACTTGGATTTTAAAGACATTTTACACACATACGATATGAAAATGGTAACGTTTCATACTTACTTTTGTTGTTTATGTTTTTTTCTGAACATATGGGGGAATACTGGTAGATGTAACGTTGGTGTTGAGTTTCGTCGGTCTTCAGTTAAATGCGAAAATTTATCATGTAAATTTATTTTTTTAACATCACTACTTCGTCTATGGTCGGGTATCATTGTTGAATTGTTACCCGCACCTGGTGGTTTAATGAGTTCGTTTAGTGTATCCGTTTCTTCCAATTCGGCACCGGATATTGTACGAGCACGAGACAACGTCTTTGTTGCCGATGTTATAGGCTTTTGAGGTAGAGGAGGAGATAAAACACGTGGAGATATCGTGGATGATACTCGTTGTTGAAGCTTAGGTGGTTGATTAAACTGAAAAACGTTGTTAGAGTCTAACGGCATAGTTGGGGAATGATATGAATGTCGATCACTAAAAAGATAATAGGAAATCGATAAGATTATTTGGTTTTAGTGTAAGGTGCGATCTAAAATCCCCGAACTGATAATTCCTTACGTCTACTCATTTCTTTCGCAGAGATGAATTGACTAAGGCAAACAGTCTCAGGCTTTTTTGGTCCCGACAACTCGTTTCAGTCAATTGTCTTTGCGCTTTTTGGTGCAGAAAATTAGTCTCATACAATTTATCTTATATCATTTGATATGCGATAATTTGTCTCTTTACCATTTCATCTCATCTGTATAATTTCACTGTCAGACAAATTTCTATGGAAGATATGAAATAATGGAGAGAGATTTTTCATCAGACTATAGACAAAAAACAAAAAAAGACTGTAGACAAAAGACTAAAAACTTGTTCAGGTGACTATAATTATCTATCAATAAGACAGATTTTATGCACTTAAAATGCATAATTCAAATTTCATTCACTATGAAAACATGAATATTTCTGAAGCAACTACAACTGAAATATTTCATTATGAATGAACATGTCGCCATGCTGGAAGTAGTTATTCAATGTAGATTTCAAATTATTAGCAACGAGCAGAAATCATCACACATCGAAATTAGAAATAATCATTATTATGTCGACAAACATGTGTTTTTTGTGCAAAAAATGTTTTTTTTTCTTTGGTCGCTGTTTTGTGTAAAATGTGCGCCTCACGATCTAGAGAACCACGCTACTCAGAAAAGTTCGGAAAACGGGATATTGTTCTTGATATACTCGAGATTAACCAATGCTTGTTCATTTTTCGAGCAGTGGTCCACATTCTGCGCCCTAAGATGAAAGAAGTTAACAGAAAGTGTATTTTGGATTTAGAATTTTTTCATACATTTTGTTGACGACGTCATTTTTTAAGGAAAACTTTGAGAACAAAATAAGTTGTTTATTTCTTTGTCGAGAAAAGAATTTTCGTTAGTGAGGGAGAGACAAGAAGAAATTAAGAAGAAAAAGAAGATTCGTTGGTCAAAATAAGAAGAAATACAGAAGAAGACAAAAATTATTGATAACTGAGATTGTTAGGAATATTAGAAAAAAGAAAGCAGAGGGAAGGTAAATTCACTACCATAAATTTATAAGATATCTCTTTTAGGTATCTGATGAAGAAGAAACAATAGCTTAGCCTTACTTATACGAAGATTTAATGTGTCTTTCTTCTAGGTCTACACCTAAGACAGATTTTACTCTGGTACCTGTACACTGCCGTCTATTGTGTTGCAAAGAGTTATTATGAACTCTTCTACTGTTGCAGCGCTTTTTGTCATTATTCAGCACATACAAAGTCTATCGACATAGCAACTTGTGCAAAGCACAATTCCATTCTAGTTTGTTACTTTATAATTTGTACAAGGTAATACTCAGCTGCAATTTGTTTGACCCTTGACTTTAACACCTTATATTTATATAGGCCCACTATCAAAAAATCAATAATAAAAGTCAATCAAAAACTTCGAATATGTATATTAGATTTTTTCAGAACGAAGAAATATGTTTGCGATTGTGTTTTTTGTATAGTAAAAGATGACGGATACAATACATGTAAGAGTATCTTTCTGTTTGATCATGATGAAGAGGGTTGAAAAGAATGTTAAGTAAGTAGAAAAAGACATCGATTTCGTCTCCTCATCTCTTATAATTCTTCCTAAAAAGTTTGATTTTATTCCTCATGTTTCCGTGCTAAAAATATTTTGTGTTTTTCTTTTTTGGGTGAAAGACTCTTAATATTCGATATTACCTATTATTCATGATAAGCAGATTAAAAGAAAGATAACGAAAAAACTAATACGTAACTACGAGTATAGTACAAATGAAGCTACAATGTTAGAATAACGTTTTATCCAAGTGATAGCCTTTTTTATTCTTGCATTTTCTAGAAAAAAAGGTCTTCATGCAAGTTTCTACTGATGATACATCAGTTATGCAGTTGTCAAAATAAAGATGTGCGTATATATGAGACACATAGACGGAAACCTGTGTATGAAAAGTTTTACAAACCACATCAATTTTTATATAGTACTACTGATAGAAACTCTAGAAGTTCACTTCAAACTCTCACAAGAAAACTGAGTGACGGTTACAATAGATTCTTCATGGTTCTCTTATAGGTAACTTTTCAACTGTTGGTGACGTTTTGATTCCTAAGACATCCACCTATCCATCTGTCATGTAGCGTTTCATATCATCGGTGATATTGTTTTACATTTTATTCACAGATAGCAACTCGCTTGTATGATTTTGGACTAAAGCCAAGGGAACAAGAAATTAAACTTAATGAGCTAAACAAACAGTTTATAATCTCGTGGTGAATATATCTTGATAAGAGTTTATTAGAAAATGAGAGTGATTATCTAGATTTTGAATTACATCGCCTTAATAATAACCGCGTCCTCCTAATTACTAGTGCATGAGAGATAAGCTTCATGCTTACTACCTTTTGTCTTAGCTTCAGTGAAAATATGATACATGCTTTTTCAATAAAAAATCTTTTCCTATTGTAAAAATGAAGTGTGAACTACAAGTTACCTGGAAAACCAACAGTAAAAATTTTGTATCTTCCCGCTTTACTATTCATTGAACATTATTAAGTCATCGCTGGTTACGGATAACAATTATTCGAAGCTTCTCAAAAGAGATACAAAATCATTCGAAATGACTTTGTAAGATCAAACAATGTTAGAGAGGACATAAAAAACTGATTATGAGATTGTAAAAAAAGGTATCTCTTTTGAGATGTAACCCAATTATCTCTCTTTTGCTCTCAAATATGTTGTAAATCTAAGATTTTACCTCTTCATTATAAAATCGATTTATTCCACTTTAATACTTAAATACCAATGTTAAATATTTCATATTTTCTAAAATTATAAAGCGAGAATGAACATTTTTTTCTTATTATACACGTTTATGTACTGCATGTGGAAAAAATATTATTTTTCATTTTCTTTGTGTCTTTCTCTCTCATTTGTCATTCTATAGTGATCACATTTATTAACTTGACATTTTTATTTTTCTCTAATTTTTTTGATTACCACTCGTCCTTTTTTTTACAAGTTCGAAAGAAAAACAAAACAAAGTGCAAAAGTACACCAATGACTTACAAATAGAATAGAAAGGTAACTAGTCGTGGACGGTTGTTTTTCACACATAATTCGTAATATTATAGTATAATTATTGTTATTGATCAAGTACGAGAGAATAACGATGATTTTTTTCTTTTTATTGCGACGTAGTAATATGACTAGATGCATATCTTAAGATAAAGTAAACTCATTTTTTGCATGTCCAGTTTATTAATTTAATTTTCTACACAAATAGACACACATACACGTACTAATCAATTCATTAAGAAGAAAAGAAGTATAATAGTGTCTCTCTCTTTTTCATGATTATCAAACGCGTCATAAATACGAAAAATGTATATAGACGATACTACGTTTACGTATCTGTCTCGTATTTCGCTTTAGTATAGAAGATAAAGTTGAAAACAATCTGTAGGTTATTCCCATTACATTTATACTCTAACTGGAATGAGATATAGTTTTAATGTTAATTAATTAAATTACATAACACTACTACCTTCATTTATTTAAAAAAAACGAATGAATAATTGATTATTGAGTAATATGGTATGACGATGATTGTCTCTTTTGTGATCAAGAATCGTTAATTATTACTACTAACGCCATCATTTTTAGTCGAAGAGAGACGACTGTATTAGGTTAATCAATTTAAATAATGATTCTACTTTGTAGAACAATAAAAGAAAAATCTATAACTTTTTATAACGAAGATAAATTGTTCTTATATTATCGCACTCTACAATGAAATAATTTGCTCATACAACAAAACTTGTTCTGTTTTATTCTATCTTTGTTATGATAACATCATTCGTATATTTTCTAAAGGTCACAAATTGTAGCCAATTTTCTAAGACCACTGACTGACTTTTTGCTTCTATAGATTATTTATTATCGTTCCCACTTCTAGGAGTGTATCGTCCTGTAGAGTGAACTGGATGTACTGGCAATGATCCCCATTTGATAATTCAAAAATTTTTATTTTGTTTTAACAAAAGATAAAGTAAAAGACTTTAATACTATCTTTCTGATAGTTTTGAGATCCATTGACTCTCATCCAAAAATCTGAAGGTCATCTTATTCCTGACCGCTCCATCTAATAGTTCTACCAAAAATGAAACTTTACAAATATACATCATACCATGTTGTATTACTCTAGGATCGTTACCCAAATATGGTATTGGAAAACTTACATTGACAACTTAACTGTTCAAAATAATGTCTATTTGTTTACGGAAAAAATGGAAAAGCAATTTTAAAAACCCTGGATGACATAGTTCTCGGCTCTCTTAAAATATTGTTTTACGTTAAAAAATACTAATGAACACTAGCTTTGTTTCAATTATATTTGTGAAAAATATTTGTTTTCATACTTTTCTAAAGCAAATAATAATCAATATCAATAAACTTACATCTGTGTGTGTGTTGTTTTTCCCTCCAAACTAAAAACAATTAAGACAGTAAAATAGTGTTACTGTTTAAATAAAATGACACATTATTTTTAACTAAATCATATTTACTTGATTTTACTAATATTTTCTAAGATATGACCTATACGGTTCATTTTCTTTGTCTTTGTTTTCTAATTTCCTTGAAATAAATAGTTCTTTTTTCAATTATACTTATTCTTTTTTTCTTCTTTATTTTCAAGTTATTTTTATACAATATATCTATTCTAAGTTTTCTTTCTTTTCTTATATTGTGCTATGCGAAGGCGATTAATTGAGATCTTTTAGTTATTTTTATTTAGTGCATTCAAAACTTTTTTTTGGTAGTATAATATAAGATGCACCCAGGGCAGAGAAATATACGTGCATCAATAACTTTTGATTCAAATATATAGCTAAGGGTTCCAAATCATAAATTTGCTTATGTTTTTACACAATGTTTTTATTCTACCCACTAAAAAATAACATCTGCATTTATTTGATTTATTATCTTTTATATTGTTTCATAATCTATCTACTCGCTCTGTATCTGATATCAGGTCGGAGGAAAAGGATTTAATTCTTGATAATGACTACCTGAATTTTTTCCATTTAGAAATTATTAGGTAATTTAATAAACTAGCTAAGATTCATCTATGATTTCACTCAGTTCCTTGACATTTTATGTTTTGCTGTTGATAGAAAAAAAAATTCACGACATTTTGAGATCCACTAAAATATTTAAGGCCCTCTGTTTCAGAAATATAGATTTTTCCATAAAAAGTCCATATTGAGCTAAGTACATAATTGAGGAGCCTAAGGTGACTACTTTTACAATCTATACTATTTATGCCAATATCAAAGGTTTCTGAGGGACAAATCTTCTAATTGCCCTAGAAACCTGATTTTTATGAAATTCTGGTATTTTAATGAAATGTTGGAATACAAAAGGATTCTAGTGACTCCAGCTCGTAGAGTAAACATTTGTGGTTAAAATGAGATGTCTCCCAGCACTGAGCGATACTTTGGTTAAAAGTTATGACAGTTTTATTAAGGACCCGAAAACGTGTGTCATATACTAGCGTCACTATATCTCAAAAGCAACTTTTCCCTACGTGATAAACACTGTTGGAAAAGTTTTTCCGTCAAAGTAAGCGGTAGTGAGCTCGAATTGGCCTTAAATTGAAGCTAAGATACACGAGAACAACGTAAAAGAGCTCGATTTTTGATTTAGGTCATCATTCTTTTACATTATTGAAAGGTATGCACCAGTTTTTGCGCTTTTTTTGAACTTTTGAGTGAAATCCTTGGATCTTGTAAGATTTTGTATGATATCTTTGTAAAAGAATCTTATAAGATTTTATAAGAAAAATGATCTTGTAAGATCTTATACGATCATAACATATGAAGCTGTAAGATCTCATAAGATCGTATAATATGACCTTGCAAGAAGTGACAAGATCTCATAAGATCACGTAAGATTTTATTAGATTTTATAAGATTATGTGTCTGATTGTGTTCTATAAATTTTCTCTAGACCCTCTTAAAAACCCAGGTCAAAAAACCAGATCAAGATCTTACACGATCTTGTAAAATCTTACGGAAAATCATAGAAACGGATTCATCTTATAAAATTCATACAAGAATCCGACGAAATCTGATGAAATCTTACTATAAGATCTTACATCAAGAATCAGTTTCTATGTTTCTTACAGAATCTTACAAATTCTTATACGAATCTTACGAAATCAGACGAAATCGTACAAGAATCTTAGAAGATCTTACAGCAAGATTCTTTGACCTGGGAGTGTATCTTTCTCTATTCAAAATATTTTCTGGCAAAGGTAGGACACAAACGTCCTTCGGATCGTGTTTAACCACAGTCCTAATAACCATGCACTTTATTTGCGCTCAGTTGATGTGTGAAGACGAAGAAAGAAAGAAATTCTAAGTTTTAGCGTAAGAACTATGTTATATATATACTCAATATTATAGCAAAATTTATGTGGTAAGAATGAGTCATCGATTCTAGCAAAATCATATAAGATCTTATAACAAGAAATCGTATGATCTTGCCATAAGAAATAAATACAAGTCACGCCTCTCAATGGCAAGATCTTGTAAGATCATACACTTTCGTATTACAAGATCTTGTCACGTCTTATGAGCTGATCATGTAAGATCTTATGACAAGAAGTTACAAGATTCCGCAGGATCTTACAACATTCTAAGACAAGATCTTGTAAGATCATGCAGTAAGATCTTGTTACATTTCATGAGAAAACGGCAGAGCTTGTATGATCTTGTAAGATGAATTTCACCTGGGAGATAGAGCTACTAAACTTATGCAGTAACTATCCCTCAACATTCCCTTCTCTAAAATTTTCTCTCAGATCAGACTTGTGGTTACCGAAATAGATCTCTGATCCGGGGAGAGGTCTTAACATTTAAATACCCGTCGACATACTATAAGCCATGTGTATCAACAATTCCATTTTATGACAATGAAAGTATTCTTTACGATGATCTATGCAACTTCTTTTATGTTTAATTAATATCAAAACGTACGTACACAGACACTCTTTTTGTGTTTATTATGACCTTAGCTTTTTATTGCATTCATCTACATATATCAGACCAGAAAAGTAACAGTGCCTAAAATCTTTAATTAAAATCTTTCATTGTTGTTTTTAAAAATAGTAATTTCGAAAATTCGAATAACATCATATGTTTTCATATACGTTGTTATGTGGACAGCAAAACAAACTATTTATTTCGTAAGACCCCAAATTTTGTCAAGGAAATAGCATGCATTACAATTGTAGAAATTTTCAAATAACGCGTTAAACAGTCTCGGATGATGAGATTATACTAATATAATCATGCATGTAAAAGACAGCTAGTCGAACATTTTTAACATGCAAATTTTATCTAATATGGATTTAAAATATTTGTAAATAAGTCTCTCATGTCCAATCAGTTAGGTGTCAGACTATAATTTGTTACCTTCGTGCAGCAACCAGTTATCTGTCTCTCGTCTCTAATGATGGCATTATTTTTGTTTTCTATCTCGTTGTTCAATTGAATGGCATTGTTTTAAGTGTTCTTCCAGACGTTAACGATCACAGATCTGTAACAAAAAAAAAAGTTTCTCTTTCTAGTTAATAGTAATGTTCAAAATTCACATATACAAGTTATTTGACCAACATTTTTTAACAGAAAGAAAATAACTTTTCACCTTTATGACCATCAGGGCACTAAAACCAACTAACAAGAAGGGAAAAAAGAAATATACACTTATTGTGTTTTTCTTATACCTCTCATCATACAGAACTATTGTGACAGACAAATAACAAACAAAAAGACAAAAAAAAGTTATTTTTCGTATCATGAGGCTTTTTTTTTCTGTTCTAACATTAGGATTACTGCTTTGATTTTAAGTCGGTGTTATTGGTGTGAGAGAAAGAACAAATTTTGAATTTGATATTGCTTGTATTGATAACCTTTTTCTTATTTTATTTTATCGCACTATAAAGGTTGTTATTCTATTGCACAGCTGTTGAACAAAACATTTAATTGAAAATAAAAATAAAAACTTAATTTAAAAATAAGAATACACGTGAAGTAAATTCCATTATAATATTCTAAACTAAAACTATCGATAAAACACCAAATCACTTTTGAAAGAGCTCAGTTGACAATATCTTACTTTTATAGTGAACTACAAAAGTGAATTCACTGTTCCCAATCCATAAGCCATATGCTGTATAACGATTAAAGTTGTCTTCATTTTTCAAGTCACCTAAATAATCGATAGAAAAGTTTTCTTTTCCATAAGAGAAAATTCTACTTTCTCTTTTTCTTCACACTGCATCTCTCTAAAATCGGTAAGTATTCACCAGTTATGAACTTATTACTGACTATTTTTCTGAATCAGAAAAATTGTTATAACGCGATTATTACGAATCTCTCCGACTTACGGAACGTCTCATTTTGTAGACAAATGGTTACTCTATGTATTTATACTGAACAAAAAAGATTAAAAGTAAAAGTGAGCAGTTTTCTGATGGTAAGATTCTTGTCTATTGCTATTTTAGATAATAATCTTCAAATTTGTCTCTGCAGATCCAACAAGGATGCTTGCTTAATTTTACATTGATTTTTTACTTTGTTTCGCGAAATATTCTTATCTGAAATCGCAAGATTTGTTAACGATAAAATCGCAGGTTTGTTTTGCCGCTTCCCGTACTAGATATACCTTGTAATACGGGTGAGAGAGAAGAAACCGACCCTCAATATTTTCACCCTTTTCCCTTGAGTTCAGGTTTTTGGAAAAGACTGGCTATTGCATTCTCTACAGAAAACCCCCTCGCAGTTACGCCATCCTATAGGGTTATTAAGAAATAGATAAAGTTGAAAGCTAATTGATACTTTTATACTGATAATAAACGTTAAAGTCAAATGTAATATTTCAGAAGAAAGCGTTTTGAATTCACTAAAAATTGACATATTTAAAAATACAAAATTATTATTTTGTACAGAAATATAGGAGCACAAAATTACGATGCATGACAAAGATACGTGTACAGTAAATGCTCATCTGTTTCTCGAATACTATAAATCGCACTGTTATGTCCCATATACCAAATTGTAGATGAAGAGTTCCTTAACAAAACAGCATATTAAACGGATGTGAATAGCGTATCTGCAAAAAACTATGATCGATTGAAAATAGGTCATTTTTTGACCAAAGTAAAATAAAACTACTCTAACTCAGCGGCGAGCTAACGGTGGCAGCTAAAAATATCATATTCGTAATCAGTGCATTTCTACCAGACCCATGTATTTCTCCAAAATCCCAAGACGACACTTCAGGATGTTCCCCCTGTGTGTTTACTGAATTATATTTTGAAACAATCAAATATCTCGATGCCTTTGACATATCAACTGATTTTATAATATTAATCAACAAATAAATTTAATTATTAATACTTGTACGATCTCTGTTGACATAAGTTTTATCTCAAAATAAAAGTTTGATTACTATTGGATGAATACACAAAAATGTTTCAGTTAGATTCAATTAAAATCTCTAATGAATATGTCGTTGATTTAATAAGCCAGTTTAATTATTTTATTCAATACCATTTTAATGCAGCAATAACATTTCTAGTTGAACAAATGAATTAAAATTATATCAAGTGAAACTGTTTTTTCATTAAAACAGTTGTCAATTATGTTAGTATAATCTACACTGGTGAGTGAATACTCTTCTTGTATCAAGAAAATTTATTAAATTGTACTCTTCATATGCCAATGTTGAGAATATATCAAATACCTGAATACTTTGTTTCTACACGTAAGCTAAGTGCCTAGATAAAAACGATCTTGCAACATATCACAAGATCCAATGTTTTCTTATGAAATCTTATTATAAGATAATGGAACAAGATCTCATCATAAAATTCTGTAAGATCATATGACTTCTTCTTAAAACTTGTCATACCGATTCTGAAAGAGGTCACTTTGAGCTATTCATTCATAAACAAATAACAAAAATTGATATTTTTAATTAAAAAGAAATCACGTATCTGAGAGGGATTCACGATCTTCGAGTACATGTGATAATCACATGCAAAGATAGATTTAGATTAGACGACTTTACATGCAAAAAACGTAAATATGCTAATAATAATATTTATATATAACAGCAATACACTCAATTGTGTTCATGGGGCAAAGTACTTACGAGAATATATTATATAGAATATGTTATATAAAACGCTGTTATTACCGTTTTTTGGAGGAAACGTTGTTCTAACAGATTACAAATGATCCTTGTGCGATCGATATTTTACTAGAAACATTCACGGTTTGAATTGTTCATTTAGAACCTAATGTATGATTAGAAAATCATTAAATTATCAAAATTGTGTAGACAAACCAAATTGAAAAATATTAGACAAAAATGGAACGGTCATATATGTGACAATACTATAATAATATTGAATAATATTAATAATCCAACTTTTTTCTTTTCCAAATTTGTGCTGCTGCTGTTTAGCTCACCTTATATATCGAACAGATACAACCGATTAGAAACAAGTCTGTTATGAATCATAACTTTCATTAATATCATCGTGCTTTGCAATAGTATTGCTTTTCGTATTATTTTGGGTTTTCTTTAATCAAGAAATAAGAAAAACAACAAGAGAATATAGTAGAAAAAAACATAGATAGTCCTCTCTAAAAAAAAAGACAGATATAAACAACTAGTAACATAAACGATTTCACATAAATATATATTGTTTGGTTAAGCATTTTAAGCCCAAATACAAAAAAAAAGTTCAAAAATAACACTTAACGTTACTTGTTTTGATGGAGTTAATTAGAAATAGCTACGCAAACACACGCATGCAAATTTGGTATCCATAGCACCAAAGAGAAAGAAGAAGATCCAAAAAACAGAATCTTCTAAATTCTGATTGTCATAAAAAATAGAAAAAGAAAAATGAGTATCATTCCATTCAGAGTTTCAAACAAAAATATAGAGCAGAACCGGTTTAGCCAGTAAATAAAGTGAAAAGAAAAACAAACCATAAATCCATGAAAAGTAGTCGAGTGGAGAGTAAAAAAAACATGTAGAGTTTATGTTTATATATGTCAACATTATTCTGCAAAAACACAACATCAACAATGAATAATAATGATAACAAATAAAAAAACAGTAAAAACTGACTAAAAAAAATGAAAGTAGAATGGAAAAAATATTTGCTCGAACAATCACCATCACCACATAATGTTCTCTTAAACAAATTATCGTTTAATATTTTGATACTCCTATCAGATGTCTCTTATGTGTAAATTTTCTGATTTTCCTTTTCGTTCATGGAAAAATTGAATATCTTAATACATATTAAACAAAAACTATAAGTAATCAAGTTTAGAAAGAATAGAAGTTGTGTTCAAATTATGATGCTAGTTGCTAACAGCATGTTATCGTTAAAATGTTGATAAAAATTTAATGCTTTTTTTTGGTAAAGAAAAAAAAATTTTCGCAATCCATACAGTGATGATAACAGGCTAAAATTCCGAGATCCTGAGTCTTTTCACTCTGAAAGGAATAAAATAACTGTCTATTAATTTTCTGCATTTCTACAGTTATTCGTGAGATTTTACTCTCACATCTAGGCGATCAATAATGATTATTCATTGGTCGACTTGAACTCACATAATAAGATGTAAAATATTTTCCATGATCAATTAGGACGACCAATATCCACTAAAAAGAAATAAGTAAAAATGAACCTTAAAGAATTTATAAGATGACAAAGATAAAAATCAGACAATATTATGATATTAAACAAATATTTGGCTCAAATAGTTGATCATGTGACACGCAAATAATCAAGTCAAGTGAGTGTATTCTGAAATGCATATTCGACCTCTGATGGATTTCTCTTAGAATTCTTTTCATCTCGAAGTTTCTCGTTCATGCTTTTGCAGTAAAGTAGCCAAGACTACAACCGATCCGTGGTAGATTGAATCTATTTCTCTCATTTTAAGTGTTAGTTTCCAGATAAAAAAAAGTTGTATCCATGAGCTACCAGCCGCCTCTGAGAATTTGGCACTGTCCAAGGCTTACGTACAATTTCATCTAATCTAACAAAAGATATTAACATTTTCACTTGTTTTCCGTAATAATAAGGGTAATAAATATTCCATCATATTCGTAAATATAACATGTGTCTTAGTAAAAGCTTGACAGAAAATTTTTAAAAATTGCTCTGCTTGTAAATTTTAGAGAACCTCCCGTTCTATAACCACTTTGTTCTTTGGCCGGTGAAAACGTTTGCTAGTTCTTTCTGTTCTTCTCAAATTACAGTTGAAGAAAAGTCTAATATCATATCTATCTCATTCGATGAACATACGTTTTGTAATAAAAACGAGTAAAATTAAATACTTGGAACACTTACCTATCAATGAAGAAATTGCGTTCGCAAAGAAAGGCAACTTTCTGAGAAAAGTTCTTCAATAAGCTCCTAAAAATCCAGTCGAAAATCTGTGTTATAGATCGGTTCTGAAATATAACAGATAACGAGATAAAAATAAGTGAAAATCTTTTAACCATGGAAAAATATCAGAAAAGCTATGGTTTTCGCTGAGGCTTCAGATCTAAGCACCAAAAATCTCTCGAAATTTGATTTATTGGCTAAAAGTAATACCGATTCTAAAAGAGGTCATCTTGAGCTATTCATTCATAAACAAATAACAAAAACTGATATTTTTAATTAAAAAGAAATCACGTCTCTGAGAGGGATTCAAGATCTTCGAGTACATATGATAATCACATGCAAAGATAGATGAAATAAAAACGAGAATATCTTTAGTCTCTCTCTATTTCTAGAAGCAAAGAAACATCGACATATCTATCCAAACGAGTGAAAGAATAAGATCTTCTAAATGATTGGAAAAAGCATAAACTTTTTGATTCTTATTGAAATTTCCATTATTCTATTTCTTTGTAAGCGGCAGTGACTACCTTTCTTTCAAAAGAATAAACATAATTAATACTCAAATTTTTACCATTTTTTTTCTAAAACTTTTGGAAAAAAAAGACTACTGTACACAAAACTGATGTAGAATAAGCTTTTTATCAGAATCATTCGTTATCTAGTCAAAGAGCTATTAGAAGATAGGTGCTATACGCAAAAAACGTTGAATGTGAAAGAAAGTGCCTGATATTAATTTAACTGTACTACGAATATTAGCAATATAAAAAGTAATTCTTCACTCTTTATTTGGATGTATGTAACTTTCGTGTGTGTATTATTATGATTTAACATTAGGATCATGTTTGGCAATGATCTATAATCTTATAACTTTTTGAAATGACGAAAGAAGACTTCAGTCATTTTTATTACAAGAGCGTTTTGACACGCAAGAAGAATTAAAAGAAAAAAAAGTATGAATGTAGCTGATTATCGGCTGTAATTGTTCGAGAAAACAACTTACGCTAAAGGTTGAGTAACAAAATACCTGACTGTTAAAATTTACTATTTTCGTCTAAAAATGGTGTGTTCACCTCGCTATGTAGTGAACAATTTTTTACCTGAATTTAGTGATTTATCATTCATATGTACTGTTTGTTGTTTTGATGTTAGTATGGCATCGGAAGGTTTGTCCTGAATTTGAGTAGAGTGTAACATATTGGATGTTAGTTGTGGCTGTTGTGATTTCACTGTAGATTGTGGTATTGTTTTACTTGATGATGGTGGAGGAGCTGAATAATTATTTAATACTTCTCGTGATATTTGTGTAGCCATTTCACTAGTATCCATTGCTTCAATAGATGATGATGGTTTTAGTACGAAGGATGAGTGTAAGAATTGGTGATCGCCATTAGACTTGAAACTATAACTAAAACAGAAGAAAGTAACTACTGAATATAATAAAAAAATTACTATTTGAGATAGACTGTATCAATTATTAAAGAGACTCACGCATTGTTCAATTGTTCTTGCGATATCTTTCTGGGTGAACGATGACCGTGACCATTTGTAAAAAATTGTGATCTACTTAAATCTTCGAGAATCGATGGTGCAATATAGGTAAAGCCCTAAAATAAAGCATAGGCGTAACATAATATAATGAAAGAGCCATTTACCATAAAAACTTACAAGAAAGACTTGATTTGCACTTTCACTCAACATATTATCATCGGGTGAATCAACTGGTGTTTGTTTTGTAAATTTGGTGTCAAACTGACTCACATCATCGTCTCCTTTCAAAACAGGCTTATGTGGTGGTTCAGAACGTTTATTATACACATCATTCCAATTCAAATGACGAAAAAATTGATGACTCTAAATAAAGAGAAAACTGAATTATTGTAGTATGTGAAATAATAGAAAGCTAGTATCGAATGGAAGTCGCTCGATATTTAAATATAAGAGCTTTTCACTTACTTTCAATGCTTCCGCATCTTCTGGCCCATTTCCTAGCCGATGGCTAACTTGTCTTTTTAATAACTGTAAAATAAACCAAAGTACAATACAACAAACATAATTTTTAGTAGAAAAGAACTTTCTTACATTTCGAATTAAATCACGTGCATCATACGTTAAATACGCTGGAAGAATAAGTTTAGCTTTCATAATTTTTTCCATAGTTCGCTTTCGATCATCAGCCGTAAATGGTGGCTTAAAAAAGTAAAGCGGACTATTTTGTGATCAATGCATAACATTCTTTTCTCTCATACCGCTCCAGTTAACATATCGTACATTAATGCTCCGAAACTCCACCTTAAAAATACGATGAAAGTAAATTTTTAAATAATCGGAAGCTACCATCAGTTATTTACCAGTCCACCGCTTTTCCGTGACCACTTCTTGTCAAAATTTCTGGCGCCCTGAAACAAAAAGCAAAGAAGTAAAAATCAATGCTAAACAGAAACTATCTTTTTCGATTACATGTATTCTATCGTTCCACAAAACGTATTTGTTTGTCCTCCCTCATACACTGATTCTTTGCACAAACCAAAGTCGGTTAATTTCACGTGTCCTGGAAGAAATATATATATTCATCAGGTGCCGCTTGAGCGAACATTAAACATTGCTGAGAGCTCTTCTTAAAAATTCAGTTAATTCATTGAAAAATTTCTGTAATAGCCAGTAATAAAACGTACATAAAGACTTAGGATCACATTACGAAAAAACTTAAGTCGTGATTTAAGTCTAAGTTTAAGACCGACTTAACCGTATTATGAAAAGACTTAAGTTGGTGATTTGTTTACTTTTTGAAAGCCGTTGACAACACTGACAAACTAGGGACAAAGAACCGCCATACTATGGTGTTTATATAGATGGACGTCGACAAAACAAAACGGTGATTGAAAAAAAATTTGGCACTGGTACGCCGAGTTGCCGATGAAGTAAGAAAATGTTTTTATGATATATCGGTACTTTTCGGCACCGGTGTGAACCTCTGCCAGTATCAATCCGCACGGGTACGCATCAGTGCAAAACTTCAAAATCTGTTTGGCACTGGTGCACGCCAATACCGAATAAATGTCAGTAAAAATTTTTTTGAAGGATAATTCGTGATATAGAAAGAAATAATTGTTGTTTTTAGGTTTACCTTGAGCATCCAATAAGATATTTTCCGGTTTAAGATCTCTATAAAACGAAGAAGAGTAACAACATGGTAATAATATTTAACTACGTTATCTTGTACCGATAGATGATTCCTTCTTTATGTAAATGTTCGAGTGCAAGTAATACTTCTGATAGATAGAAACTAAAATAAAAATAGATTGTTTTTTTTAATTTAAACAAACAAATAATTTCTGATCATCTTATACCAAGCCATATCTTCCATAAAAATACCCTCTCTTTCTAATTGCATAAATAATTCTCCACCACTCAAATATTCCAATATCAGGTATAATTTACCGCCCGTTTGAAATGCATAAATTAAATCAACAATAAAAGGACACTAGAGACAAACATGATCAGGAATTATAAAATATATTACAAGAAAAACCTTCTTACTTTAACACATTCAAGAATATTTCTTTCTGCTTTTGTATGTGCTGTATCTTTAGCATTTCTCACAATCGATGCTTTTTTCAAAACTTTCATGGCAAATATACATCCTTCGTTGTCGCCGGACATTTTACGAACTTGAAAAACCTAAATTAAACAACACATGACCTAAAAAATAAACAATTAGAGAGAGAAAGAAATCAATGCTCACTTTGCCATAACCACCTTTTCCCAAAACTTTCAGCAATTGGAAGTCATGTGGTAATACTCGGTCACCTTTCGGATTCACTGTTTTTTCTGTGATTTGTACTGTTTCCAAATTATCACTAGAGAAGATTGTTAAAAAATTGAAGTTTTAGCCAATGTGTTTATTTATTTCTAACTAACCATGCTTGTGTATCAGACAATGTACCAGACTAAAGGAAAACACAAAACGGCTGACTTATTCGAATCAATATTCACAGAGATGTTAGCCAATCATTCAGCACCATTTGAAACGTTTGAACACTTTACACCGCCAAAAACTTATTAAACGAAAAAAGTTTTTCTGCGAAAAATGTTACTTAGCACAAAAATAGGATTTATCATAAACAACTTTGTAGTTATCCTCGATCGTATTTTAAAAATTTACATGCCACCTTCACCGTTATACAGCTCGTCTAGCAGCTTTACTTTTAAACTCGACTTACCTCGTCTATAAAGCGGTTTTCTTCATCATTTTCATTATCATCTTTTATCTTGCCTTGAAAATCAGATCGATGACCAGGCATTTCAAGTGAAAACAATGGTTCAGCATCATCTGCTTGTGTCATGTTTTCTCTTGTTTTTTATTCTCAGAAACTGAAAAAAAAAACGTAAAATAATGGACACTTTTTTCCTTCATAATTAGAAAATTTCATTCGGCACAAATTTGACAGCAAAAACTTACTTTTATCTAAAATAATAAAATTCAACATATAATTACGACTTTGTATAAACCATAAGGAAAAGATGGAAACTGTTATTAAGTCTTTTCCCACAGAACACGAGAGGAACACGCACAAGGTACAAATACACTTTAGTACAGTTTTGACCCAGACCAAGATATCTGATATCAGCGAAGTGATTACAGTTTTCTCAACAAATACATTTGTAACATATTCATAAAGGCGATGATTTGTATTTTATATAAACAAAAACAAGAGAAATGACATTAGCGTGTCGATATAAATAGCTTTTGTCAAACAAGGATAGTCATGAGTATAAAAAGAAATACACCTGTCCAGTGAATGATCAGCTGCATGGTCAAAGTAAGAGTTATATTTTTGAAAAAAACAATCTTATCTTGTATAGATCTCATCAACAACAAAAAAAATGTACTTTGTTCTCTACACATCCGGAGGCAAGGGAGTGTACAGTCATCCGAGCGTGAGTGCGAGTATTCATAAACTGAACCTATAATAAAACTGCATACTCAAGTACAAATAAATTTACAAGAGCTCTATGATCCGGAAGAAGGGAACATGGAAAAGAAAATAACACCTTATTTTGATCAACTCTAATATTATTCATCTTGCCTTTTTTATACATACGAACATAAAGATGTTTATCAGAAAATCAACCTTTTTCCTTCTCACGCTCATTCTGCACATACTAATATAAGAATACTTTTGAGTACACCAATTCTTACATTTAGATTTTTCTTGAGCAATTATACTAAGAAAAAAGCTTTTTAGAAATTCAGTACTCAAGTACATTTTCCTCATTTTAAAAAATGAGGAAACCTTACTCATTAAAATAATGTCAAGTATGAGTACGACTGCAAGTGACCACGTCAAGAAAAATGCATCTTTAGAACGAAAGAAAGTGTCTTATCACACATGTCCAGTATGAATCGAATCGAGAGTGTTTGAGCTTTTGTTCTAAACAATTCAGCTACGCTTTCGGTATCTTTTGCATTGGCTCTCCGAAAAAATTGTTTAAATGAGCATGAATGTCTTACTCAGCTTCGGAACTGCAATTCTGCTTTTGACTCCGAGGAAAATGCTAGTAAAAGAAAACAAACAATCGTTCAAATTTAAAAACGGACATTGTAAACTATGAAATATCTTTTTGAATGATAAACTATAAGAAAGTTTGCTTTTCGTTGCTTACATTTAGTTATTAACATTCGAGAAGCTGTAGACGACTAAGCACATATAGGGTGAACGAACGTTTCAAAAAGGAGTTTGTAAAAAATAATCTTATCTAAGAATCTCATTTATGTAAAATCATAGTAAAACCAATTGATTATGCAGGATTAATCCGATATATACAGGGTATAATTGTACTTTAATCGCCTGTGCAACATAATTAATCAAAAAGACATAACAAGAAATATGCAAATAAAACTAAGATTAGAAAAAAAAACTATTAGAATTAACTAAAAACTAGTATGCCCATTCAACATTTATATCGGGATTTTTTCGGAATGGAGATAAGTTAGATGTGACAGTTAGCTACGCGAAAAGACGTAGAAAGTGGCTCCGGACGGTTATCTTTGACGGCTAGCGGAAAACAACCTATATTTTTACTTCTTTCTCGCATAGGGTCATGAAAGTGCGTTTGGACAATTTGATAAGAAACAAAAGTCTAGCAGCTAATCGAAAATCGGTATTTAAGGCGTATCAACGATGAATATTTCTCATTAAGGAGCAAAAGCTTTTAAACATTTTTAGAGCGAAATAATCACCGCCTTTTCTAATAATTAGACCGTTCAACTAGTATTTTAAGTACACTATGAAACACAGTTATGCAATTGAAATCATCGCCTAAAAGCTTGTTGACTCCTTAGTAACGAATGTAAGAATGAGATATTATTGAAAATAAAAAGCATTTGGCTTTTTGCAGATAGTGAGAGAGGAATTCGGAAGAATGACTAATAGATTCATAAGAAGTAGACCACCAATTCTAAAGATTCTCAGACTTGAAATTATGTAGAATGAGTCTCTTGTGATTGCGGACTTGGAAAAACATATTCTCATAAAAAAATTTATGTGCGCTGTCGTTAGGTGGAAGGTGATAGACAAAAGTGCTTGAAGAAAGGATTTACAAGAATGAATGTTTTGACGAAAATGTCAAAGATTAACACCTATCTAAATATACTTTTCGATACTAATGACGTACATGGTTTTTTTTCAATTTCATACTTATCCTTTCACGCTGACTAGATTAGGCACGCAACAGTTTTGGTTTACTCATATAACATAGGAAAACGTTTTTATTTACGCATATTCTTGAAAATACATTTGAAATAATATGAAAGAAACATTTGGGAATACTCACGCTAAAGGACAAAAGGTTTTGAATTGTACACTGAACATTTTTTAGATGCAACACTTTTCATACCAATTTAAGGAAAAAAAATATAATCTTTTTTAAAATAACCTTTTTCCTAAAATTTTCGTGAAAAATGTTGCGTCTAAAAAATGACAAGCGTGCAATAATGAACACTTTCTTCTCTAACAAGAACATTCCCACATGTTTCTTTCATACTATTTCAAATGTATTTTCAAGAATATGTGTAAATAAAAACATTTTTCTATGTTATAATCGGTTTCGGTTAACCGATTAAAAATCAAAACTGGTAAATACCTCGACTAGATATTAATTTAATTGTAACTGTTTACTGCCCAGCTCTGGTCGAAATCGATCCGAGATCCGAATTCCTTACAGTTGATCACTTTGTGCACAACAATTTGGAATCGAACTACTGTTAAAAAGTTTCTCGATTTCGTTCAACCTTTGGTTCTCTCAGCGAATTTTTAAATCTTATTGATTAAAACAGTTGAAAAATTCTTTCAGAAGTATCTCAACTCAAAATTTGTTGTTTACACGGTAATCGACTATGAAGATTTTGAATCTGCAATCGGTTTCGATCGAACAGACTTCTGAAATTTTTTGCTTAGGTTAATACTATCTAGGTAGTAAAGCACTTTCGCAATTAGATCGGTAGTAAGCGGAGTGTCTATCCTGTGGGATGTTTGAGGCGCAATGTCTCAAACAAAAGTCAGATGGGACGTTTTTTTACTGTAGATATCCATTTTTCCGGTGGTACACCGAGAGATCAAACCTCGGAGGTGGTACAAAATGCCTCAAATATTCAGGTAGGGATAGACACCGCTGAGTAACGCTTTTTTTTATTAATGGAGCGTATTTTCTTCCTCTCTACACCTTAGGTCTATTTCATCGTTAATAATTTCAACCTTAGGATTAACTGCCTTGAGATTGAGTAACGAATAACAATACTTTTCAGCTTTTGAACACAATGTAATTATTTAAAACGAAGTTTTTGAAAAAATTCATTTTTCTAGTCCACCATTTCCTCGCATGTAGATTAAATATGCTTTTTGTTTGCTTTTTAAGATGTATGATCGGGCTCCTCGCAACTATCAGGCAGTTATTGGCAGTACTCCTGATCATGTTGGTCCAGGTAATCGTCTTCTCCTCTTGAGCTTATACAGACTCACAAAAAACATCCGTTGATAGTAATGCGTTTCTAAAACGTTTATTTACTGGTTGTAGGAACCTATGATCACCGACAAAAACAGCCGAGAGAAGGTTTATATACATGAACATAGATGCTTGATAGAAAAATTTTGCTATTTTTGTAAATTATTTTAGAAAGTTATGCACCATTTTTATCGTTATCAATGCGTGGGGATGTGTTTATGAATGATGAAAATCCCGGCCCCGGCCATTATGACATTCGCAATAATCAAATACCAACAATAAAGGTAAGTTGGCAAAGAACGTTTATTGAAATATATATCCATTAATGAACACGTAAAGAAAAAAAGAAAAAAAGCTGGATGTTCAACGATGTTGTTTGTTTTTGGTCAAAATATGACAGGCGATGGTACGAGCAATGAATACGTTTGTTCTTTGCCGATGCAAAAATTATATATATATGTGAAATGTCAGTTCTAAGCATGTACCTGAATTGAAGAAAAAAACAATATTCTTAGTAAAGAAGATCAATTAATGTAAAATAGAAACCGTACGGCTTGTCTGGCTAACGATCCCCTTTTTTCACTCATTTTCAAAGAATCGTTGCAATAAAGCTAGGAACCCATTTCAAATTCGAAATAGGTGATCTAGTAGAATAAATATTTCTCTACAAAATGAGAAATGTCTCGACTCTGAAAGCTGATTAGTTATGAAAATACAGTTATTTTACAAGGAGCCCAAAAAGTCGATTTTGGGGCTATTTGAAAAAGGGTTTTGAAAGGGTGAAGACGATTGAGCAAATATTCTTAAACCATACCACTTTGTAGAGAATTGTTTGCTCCACAAGATATGAGAGTTTTTAAAGTTGCAGCCAGACAAGCCGCGTAATAAAATAATTTATTCCCTATTCATTTTTGATTTTACTCGAATTTACTATTGTTTGTCGATCTAATATTAATCTGCTACACGTAACAGTTAAAAAAGTTAAAAAACTATTCAATCGTTAAATTGCTCATCATGTTTAACTATAAGATTTTTTTCTAAATATCTTTAATGTCAAATTCGATTAGCTGTCTTTAATCAGAAACTATGTCAATAAGTTACTTACATATATTTGTATTGTTCTCTAATCGAGGTCACACAATGTTTTGGCAGCTTTTTGTCTAACACGACTTCTTTTAATTTCATCCATTTGTCCAAATTCAGTTAACATTTCATCTGTTAATGCATACGTAAATGTTTTACAATCTTGAAATGGTAAAAAGAAATCAGCAGATTTATAAGGATTAAAATATTTTTCTGTAAAACGTTCTAGTTGATCATGTTTATCAGATGACCATTCTTGATAATCTGTGTTCGCTGTCGAAAAATTATCCATGAAGTATTTTTTATCATCTTCAGTAACTTGTTCGCTTTCCGAGATTATTGTTTTCAAAACATCTAAATTCCATTCAACTTCATATTGTTTATTTAATTTTGAGTAAGCAACAACAAACATTAATTTCAATGGATTCAAACGACGCATTAGTTGAGGCTTTGGTTTAATAAAAATATCCGATGAGGATGTTGGTGAATGTTGTTCTAGATAACGATCATTGTAATTTGATTTTTTGTTTGTTGTACATGAACAAGACAGAATTAAAGAAAATAAAACGAAAAAATATTTCAGAAAAATGTTTGATGATACCATCGTTACTTAAAATATGATGGACGCAATCGGAGAGTTCTTATTTTTGACTAAATATTCGTTTTTAATACAAATGGAAATACAGATAATTCTTGTAAATGTAGATGTGTAGTTATATATATATATATAGAGAGAGAGAGAGGGGGGGGGAAGGGAAGGAGAAAGAGATACAGCAAAAAGAAAAAAGAAAATAATTTACTATTCTTTCGTAGTGTTTTAATAAGTAAGAGTTTTTATCTGACAAGGAAAACACACAGATTTAGTTAACTATGTAGTTGGCGATCATAACGGCTTTGACTCAGAGTGTGAAATCTGCCTATTAAGGAGTAAGAAAACTCCAGCCATTTTATTTCTTGGATTTAAATTCCAAATTTCACCTTATTAAGTTGAAGTCTTTCGTTTACACATATATACAATTTTTAGTAAAAAATTTCCATTACTTTTTGTTTCATTAAAAAGAAAATCATCAAAGAACTTGTTGTTAGTCAAAAATATTTGACTGTTTGCGAACATTACCATTTTCTTGTCTTTGTATCTTTCGAATAAAAAGACACTCGAAGCTCGTAATTATCTCATTCTAAGACAAAAGGTATGCTTAATAAGATGAGACGTGTCAGAGCCATCTAGGTTTTTGGTTACGAAACTATTGCAACGACACTAATCTTTTTCTTTCTTTAAACAATGTATGTCTCCATTTTGTTGACATATCTCCTTTAGCAAGAAAAGGCGTTGACACGCCTCATCTTATTAAACACATTTTTCGTTGCAGAATAAGATAATCACGAGCTCCGGACGTCTCTCTGTTCGAAAGATATACAGACAAGAAAATAGCGAAAAAAATGTTAGAATCACGTTTTGGAGCGAATAATGTGGAATGACCGAAATAGTGTTTCAGATACGTTAATTTTTTTTCCAAATTAAAGAACGACTTTGTCACAAAACAGCGCCGTTTCGTTTTCCAGCGTAAGCGTGAAAAAAAAATTGAGAATTTCAGGTTCTCAAAGCAAAAGATCATTCAGAGGTAAAAAACCATGATTTTGTAGAAAACAACGTACTTTTCCGACAAAAAAGTTTCAAAGCGAAAAATAACTGAAGACAGACCCAGATCGTCTATTTTTCGAGAAAATCGATGGTTAACCACGGTTATTTTAACTGAAACCATACTAACACAGCACAAAAACTGACTGTTAAGCGCTTAGTTAACCGGAAAAACGATCGGTTATCCGCTATTTTGCCGGTTAACTGGGCGCTTAACCGTTGGTTTTTATGGTGTGTTGCTATGGTTCTAGTTGAAATAACCGCGGTTAACCGTCGGTTTTCTGGAAACATAGAAGACATGGGGATGCATTTAAAAAAACATTACTGAACGAACTTTCTAGCAATCTTTTTAAAACTTATCAAAAGTCATTTTTAACACATTTATCGGTGGGAAATGTTTGTTTATTGCACGTCTGTATCTGATGGAGTCTTACAGTTATTATGTATCGCTACTATACTGTTATTCTTATCAAATTTTAGCGAAAACTGAATACTTATTTGAAACACTATATTCTTGAAATTTTACAAGACAAAAGAGTTAATTAAAGTTTTTAAATGTAAAAACCAACAAATCGTGCTTTTCGAAGATTTTTTATTCGAAAATCCATTTAGTCTATATGTCAACCTTAAACGTAACAAAAATTCAATGAGTATGTTGTATGATCGAAAGAGAAAAGTGTGTAAATAGCCGAATATCTTTGACTAATAACAATTTTTTTGATGATTTTCTTTTTAATGGAAATTTCTTGGTAAAAGTTCATTTATGTATCGAACCCAATGAGAAAAGTTTAATTTCACTAGTATGTGGCTGTGTAGAGCAATAGATAAATTAAAATCAAAGCGTAATAGTAGTTGGATAATTTGTTTCTCATACTGTAACGGGACCATGCCACCCTAACCATTAAGTACAAAAGTCTCTGTCATATTTACTATCTCTGATGATTATTATACAATATTATTAGCAATAAAAGTGAATTATCTTTAATATTTTCGTAACTCTAAGCAAAATTGGAAAAGAACACTTATTTTTAAGGATTATGAAATGCTATTAAAACGATCTGTAAATGTAAATATGCACCCACGTCTCATGGCAAAAGGAACAGAGAGATACAAAAAATATATCGTGTTGTTTTTGTCACGTACATTGTTTATGTATTCATTTCTGTTTAATATCAAAAGATTTCCGTTAATTTAAAAATATGTCTATTAAGCATGATACTAAAGAGTCATTATAAAGTATTTCCGAATCATTATCTTTCATCTCTTTATTATAGAGAATGGTTTAGATGATCAAATAATGATCATTTATGTCGAACTTATAATACTCAATCAAACGCTAAACTTTTAGTGCAGAATTTCACATCCAAAAAAGATCGGACTTTATATAAGATACATATTCTAGTATTGCGACGAACTCACCATCTACTAAATAGGTTGGAGAAAAAATAAGGACAGACTTAACTTATATCATTTTCATAGTTACAAAAGTAAACTCGATTCGTAAAATCGCTTTTTAAAAGGGAAAAGTCAATCGTAAACAGGCCTCAATTTCTTTTCTAAACGAATGCGGTATCCAACTTGAGTTTATTTTGTTTGCTGTAACTATAATGAATAAATTCGTTCGTTTTAAGTACATATTTTATGTCATTCCGCCGGTCAATGCACTGAACACAAAGTATTCGAACTAACTGCTGTCAGTTATGCCACAAGCAGCTTAGAAATTTCTGAGTAATTGAGTATTTTAAGATGTTTTTTTGGGTACCTGTCCAACACTCTGATGAAGTATGTTTCGGTATTTGATTATCTAAAAGGCCATCCTGCCGACATATTTTCACATGTGTATAGGAAGGCTTTATTGACATATAGAGTAAATAATACACATCGAACGTATTTTAATATAGAATGACATATAACTGTTTGCGGACGTGAATTTAAAAGATCACGGAAATAACATTCTTTCGATTCCGGTTGACAAATTTTTAAGAAAAATCAGGTAAAAGATCTCGGTTACGACAATTCGACTTTTTTATAGCGAAATCATTGATTAGATCACGAGAAAAAATCTAATTAAGGTTATGCTAAGATAAACATGCTTTAGATCTCACAATATTTTGGACTACATAAACTATCTTTATTCTCCATCTAATTTACTCTAGTTTTGCAGTAAATGTCCAGCTTCATGCATTTAACAAAAAAATGAAAAAAGACAGAAAGGCTGAAACTTGTGTCACTAATCTGTTAGTAAAACTGATGTGATATTATCTTCTGTATGAATCAGAGAAATTACTAACCAATTTTTGCGAGACATTCCAGTATTACAGCAAACACGTGTATGCTAATATAAAGGAGTACATAGATTGTCAAATGATGTGATATGTTTCCTTGATGATGGCATTATCCAGCATTTACATTTTTAGTTAGTAAATATGTTGATATTCTTTTCAAACTCTGACTACATTTGGATCAACAGATCGCTATGTCATTGCACGAAATGTACAACTTCCGATATCTAAACCATGTTTTCTGGTCATAGAGATGAACCAAGATATATTAAACGCTTTTTCCCATGATTTTTTTCATGCTTTTTGCCTAAATAGATTTAGTTTTCATAATCAAGGTCTTTTGCATGTTTTTTATCGAAATTTTGTCAACCAGGATCAAAAGCATGTTATTTCCGTGATCATTTCAGTGATAAGAAATTTCTTCCATTGTTTTTTTCATTCGGAGAATATTGTAAAGTAGAAAATAATTAGTAGAGAATTAGTATCCGATTTTCCAAGAATGTCTGTTTGTTTTTATTTATGATTCGCTGATCGACAATTAGTTCGGTCTGAAAAGCTGATTCAGCTGTACATTTTTGTCAGGGTTGAGTCAGACCCTTCATTAAAATGTATTTTCTGATTCACAGATGAAAATAATGATCAGCTTAGAATTCAGTGACAAAATCTGGGTTAAATTTCCTGTGACAATCTTAGTGATGTCAGAGCTGTTCTGATCAGATTTTCTGGATTTGAATCAGCTATTAAAAGCTAAACGTCTTGTAAATAACAGAGATTTCTAAACTGTACGAAAAGTTTAGAATAGCAGAAAAATTAGGTAACTTTGACTATAAGAAGTATTTAAGCGCAGAGTATGGCTCTCAATAGGAGGAGATTACCATCTAAAGCTGACAACACCACGTGGTTGTCTGAGTCAGACCCTGAAACTACTGATAAGAATATTCCTCACAGAATTAGTGATAAGCGAAAGAAGAAAAAAAACTTTTTCTGAAAAGTAATTCTCCGTTTTCCGGAGTTGTTTCAAGCTCTTAATCAACTCTGATAGAGCTACATAGCTAAATCGCTTTTCAGACCGAGTTAATCGTTGACTAATATATCTTTCGAAAAATCTAATTTTCTAGAGATGAATTAGGTATGTTTTAGAAAGTCGAAAATTAGAAATTCATCGACGGACGAATATAGACATTCTTGAAAAGTCAAAAACCTAGAATTAATTGACACAAACTAGATAAGCGTTTACGATTTGGTAAATCACAAGTTAACTTTTTTTAACAGTAACAGCTAATTGAGAAAGTTTTCCTTTTATTCTTTACTTTCATGCTTTCTTCCTGATACACTATAACTAACTAACTTGACTATGGTACTGATCCTATAAGTAGTAGTAATATTACTTTTTAAAGTTTTGATAAATCGATGTAGAAAGAGTAGAGGAACTTTTCTTTTAATCAACATTTTAAA